>UELV01097519.1:0-11640 GCA_900490015.1 Megastigmus stigmatizans | reverse complement strand
CTCGTACACTGCTCATTCGAGAGCGTGTACAGAACGAGCCTCTATGATACATGGGTTACGTACGCGAGCAGAAGGTCGATTTTTAAATGTCTTTATGGGACGTTTTTAAACGGATTAATTAACCCCAAATGGACATAATATAGCTTTAAATTATTATTTTTGTATTTTTCAATACAATATTTATTGATAAATATAGTAACTATTAATAAAATATATTTTTATTAGGAGAATCCATCCATATTCTACTCTAAAACCGTCGTCAGGTCATGGGGATTCTGTCCAGAAATACAGCCAGATTGTAAGCATATCATGCAAATCTAGCTTCAATCTGGCTGTAATATCGTTAAATTTTCTTGCAGGAGTATTGTGAAATCTTCATAAAATCATGAGTATCTTTCTTACGGTTCATATATAGTCAAAATACACATAGATATAAGCTTTCAAAGATGATTTCAAAGTTGCGCCCTATAACCAAAAGACCGAATTTTATCATTTTTATTTCTTCACCAACAAGTATTTCTTCTTCGATAACCGGATCTGAAGCATTGAACTGAAATGGATTTATGTTGAAACTATTTACATTATATAAAAAAATTTTTTTAAATTTTTTATGAGCTATGTTAATAATAAATTGAGCAATTCTTGGTACGAAAATAGTTTACGAAATTACTTCACATAGTTGATCTATCAAGTAAATTAAGAACCTGAAAAATATTCTAAGAAAACATGAATTATATCCGTATAACATTGCAACGTAAGAATGCCACGAATTATACTGTTTTGATTAGAACTTAGTTTTTACTTCAAAAGGTATTATAGATATTTGAAACTGGCAGCAGCATTATGAAGCTCCTGCATTCCACTTCAATCTGAATTCACTTCATATTAATGATAAAAATAGAATATTCCAGGTACGAAAACATATTTACACCGCATCGGGCATTCCAAACAAATTTTCATTTTACTGCAGTGCATTTAATTCATCTCCCTCAGTGGCTGGAGCGCGCAAGCAACAAGTTGCCGGAGAACATGCGAGAGAGAACGAGAGACAGAGATAGAAATAGTGTGCTGCAGAGAAGGGGGAGAGATGAACGCAGTAAACACACATGCAGTATATATAGCTTCAGCAGCTTAGGGCATCAGGAGGAGAGGTAGAGAGATAGAGAGAGAGATAGAGAGAGAGAGATAGAGACAGAGGGAGAGAGAGAGAGAGAGAGAAACCTGTGGATAAAGAGAGAGCAAGCGAGCTAGGGACCTGTCGCCGGCAGGAGTCGCCATGTTGGTCGCGCCGCTCCGTGTGCATAGCCGCAGGGAGAGAGAGAGAGAGAGAGAGAGAGAGAGAGGCGGGGACCAGGAAAGGAGAGCCACGCAGCGCCGGAGTCTCTCGGTTGTCGGTGGTAGTAGTGGTACAAGTCCCGGGCAGTCGCCTGTTGACCGCGACCGGGTGTACAAGGTGTGCGTGTGCAGAAAGAGAGAGAGAGAGAGAGAGAGAGAGAGAGAGAGAGAGAGAGAGGAGAACTAGAGAGAGCGGAGAGAGAGTGAGTGAGCGCGGCGCGACGGACAACGAAACGAAGAAGGAGAATCTAAATAAGAAAATCCGTGCGTGCGTGCCCGCGTTGTATACAGAAGAGCAAGAGACGTAGCGTTCTTGAACCGAGGCGCAGGACAGGAGGAGCAAACAATTGGAGAACCAAGCGATGGGCTGTGGAGCTACCTCGATAAGTCGTGTGTGTCAGGTAGAGGGTTAAGAGATATAACGATTCGCCCCTCGTTCGTCGTATCTTCCTACCCCTCGATCGCGTGTTCCAAGTCCCTGAAGAACCGAGTAGATTCAAACGCGAGGTCGTGCAACCGGTTCAACGCTCCCTGATCGTCGCTACAGTTTTGCTCCCACGTCACTACTCTCTCCCGCGGAACGAACGTGCTTCAACTCGGAAGCAAAGCAGATTTTGAAAAAAACGATTTTGAAGCACTCGGACATTATAGAGTCGAACCCAATAACCCGGTAGCGCCATTTTTAAAGGGTTCGGCTGGAAGCACACGAGACCCGCAGCGGCCACCTTGTGCTTGCGTATACAACATCCTTTGCGCGTGGCAAGTGCAGAGACAGCGGTCGACTCGAGAGGGCGGATCGGTAACGACTGCGTGCGCAGGCAGAGCGTACATCACACGGATTCGCAATACCCAAGGCCGAGCGAGTGGTGGAAAAAGTTGAGGCGCTGGGTTCGTCGTGAGGACGGAGGAGCCGCGGCGCGATGGCGGTGAGACCGCGACGTCGCCGGCGGGACGAGGACGATGACAACAAGGACGCGGACGAGCGGCTGCCCGCAAGCGATTCTCGTTCGGCCGGAAGTGAGGAGCGCGCAGCTGGACATCGGCCCTACGACTGGAGACTGCTGCTCTTGATAGGCACCTGTGGACTGCTGCTGGATCGGCTGGTGCTGGTCGCTGCTGCCAAAGGAATCGGTACGTGCCACCTCCGAGGATGCCTCAGCATTTACTTATATAGCTAGCTTTTTTTGGAGTTATAGGACTCCAAAAAAGCTAGCTATATAAGTAAATGTCCTGCTGTAAATATCTGCCGATTTTTCGGACGGGCGGCTTTTTCTCTACCGGTGTAGCGGAAATCGATTGCTAGTCTTTTTCGGTTCGTTGGTAATGGCGGAGACTAGAGGAAATTTGACGGGACGAAAGTAGAGAGATTCGGCTTCACGATCGACTACAGTAGTTGTTGCTCGCCGAAACGATAAAAACTAGTCGAAAGTTCGACAAAAACGAAAAAGTACCTAAGGGTACTTAATTTTCTCAAACGCACAGTTTAACGATTTTTCGAATTCACAATCGTTTTTTTTTTGTACATTTTTTTGCGAATAATTTTTTTTTAATACATCAGTTAATATAGGGTAGATGTCCCATATAGTAAACCTGTCCCCATCTGCGTGCTTTTATCTTACAAATGCTCATAATAAAGATTCATTCAATACAGTTTCAATCGGTTACATTACAAAGTAATACGTTTATGCTTTTGTAAATGCTATAAAGTACCGCGAAACATACGCTTTTGAGATTAGACTCGCAAATAGGGGGTACACAATAAGGTTCAATGTGTTCTTATGGAAAACCAAAAAGGCACATTGATACGGACAAAATCTCTAAAATTTTATTTTAAAGAAAAAATGATTTTAAACTTATTTTAATAAGGAGAAAAAACTTGTACATTTTTAAAAAAGTGTTGAAAATAAGAATTATCTTTTTGCTAATAAAAAAAGATCATTATGAAAACACTAATTGGAACATTTACCCTAAAGATCTTATCAAAAGATCGGTAATAGTATTAGATTGCAATATTATAATGTTTAGTTGCATGGATAAAGTAAATCATTTAAAAAGTGGACAAATAACACAATTTGGATGTGAAGCATGCATTGAAGAACACCCACTGAATCGAAAATAAAAAATTGTTTATACATACGATTTTTGCTTAGCTTGCATTACTTAATATCAATTCATATTTTCTAACCTATTTCACATCGAACGAGAAGTAAAACGCGCTTGGGAACAAAATTCATCGCTAAAGAGCAAAGTAGAATAAAAAGAAATGAACTCGATGGCCACTAGGACAACGAACACATGCTCTCCTCAAGCATTTGCATTGTATGCACTCAGCGAAACGTCATCACCGAATTCAAGATTGAACAGGCTGATTGTAAACACGCGCAAACACTTTGGCATGTGTGTGGGTGCATGAATTATTTCGCTGCCGCTTCAAAAATGTTTTCCGCCTCCTCTTTTTTTCGTGCACGTGTACCGTACTAGGTGACGAGGGACTTAAAATTGCTGTCGCCAACTAAAAGTCCGAGCCGTTGCCAAATATCAACGATGAGTTTCGTTACCAGCTGTAGGCTAACACTTTCCACCCTCATGCGATGGCTCTGCAAAAAATATAAGCTTGATGATCGTCGCAGCCGGAAATTCAGCCAACATATCTTATCGTTACTATTTTTATCGTGGCTCTTTAAATTTCGTGCGAATGTACGCTTGTATTGAAAAAAAAGTTTTTTCTAAATCTTAGTGGTTGCTTTTCTGATCGAAATTAAAGTTAAAGATTAAGTTATGATATATTGCGCTAAGTATTTGAGAAATGAAACTTGAAAAAGGAAAGGCGTGTGTTTAGCAGACCAAACGTTGGTGCGCCGAGGATATGCAGCGCACTACCTGTTGCACTACTCGTATTTCAAAACGTTCCATCAACATACCTATTTACAAATGTCTCATTCTGAATAGCAATATTTCTAAAACCTTACTACAGTGTACTAAATTATAATTTTCTAGGTGATAGTTGCTTCACCGTTGTTTTCTGTATTATTTAAACCTTTTCAAAATGTGCACAGAGAATTCAGGAATTTATAATTTATACAAAAGGTAAATATACGATTAAGTAACTAGTCAGTGGTGATCGATGATATTCTTTAAATTATAATATTAAAATAGGTTTTACACTAAGATGTTGTGTACACTGCACAAATAAAATTTAATTTTCCACTTCCTACCTTACCGGTTCTTGCATTTAATGAAATATACAAAGAAAGAGATTAATTATTTGAAAAAATCAATCTATATATCTCGTTCAATGCAAGAACTGGTAAGGTAGGAATTTTTCTGACTATAGCACATCCTCTTAACAATATTTTTTAACCGTTGATTTTTGTTGTCTAAAACGAGAAATAAATAAAAACGTATAATGTACCTCCCAAAACTAGATGTTGTTGCCAAAGATTTTAACCAAATCGTGATTTTTATGAGAAATATGAATAAGATATTTATCTCTATTGAACGTAAAAATAGCTAGCAAAAAAATATGAAGCAGATACCAATGTGCACTATTCATCCAACCTTCAATACATAACTCGAGTCGCACTGTTATATTTTGGTAATCTTAATTCGTAAGCAAATAACATCTATAACAGCATTGACTATAATTTTACGAAAATACATAATCTATTACAATAAAAATATGACACGAAATATAACTATGAAGTTCTTAATTGTATAAAGAAAAACGAACTTTGTAGGTGAATAAATTAAAAATAACGAAATTTATATACGTGGTTAAGTATTCGGCAATCGAGTATTTTTGTGTAACTAACTACATATTTATTTCCAGAAAAAATGTATTTTCACCTACTTATGCACGTTGCTTTTGTTAAGAATACTAAAACATGATTTAACAAGCCTTCTATCTAAAAAAAGTGATCGAAAAAAGGTGTAAATATGCTTAATATAAAAAGCATGTTCCTTGGATGTTGGGCTTAAGAACATAGAAATTTGTTCACGTAAGCTATAAGTGCTACATAAAATATTTATTTTAGAATACAAAGGAGGATGCCCATATGTGTTGGCACGTCAGGGAACGTGAAATTCATATTATAGCATTTAGTTATTATCTTCAGCATTCATTTGCAAGCAGAAATTTTTCGGGGAAACGCAGGGAAAAATAGTGGGGAACCTCCAAAGTTTCGTAAGTAACATTGGAAATATATCTCTATATATATCGTTTTTCAATAGATATAGATATAGTTGCAATGTATTTCGTGGGCATCCTCCTTCATGTATGTCGCTAAAATTTTTTTAAAATATATTAACTGAATATTAGCAGATTATGATTTCATAATTTTTATTCGATTAAAGACAAAATTACAAATATATAAACTAATATATGAGCCATTGGTACCCGTATATAGTTTCTCATTCGTACATTTTCCTTATATTAAATTTTATATTGAAAAATTTTAATTTTAAGAAAAATAAATTTTTACCTTACCGGGATTCAGCCCCAATACCTAGACCTCCGGCGTGAGAGACATAATTAACGTAATCGATTGTGCCACGCGCGACATGACAATACTAAAAGGGTTTTACCCTTATTGTCTATTTGAATTACAACTCGGTCACACTTCATGTTTAGAATTATTTCTGTTGCCTTAAACGATAACTTATGTCCAACAATTATTTATAAAAATATTAATAATTTTTAGTTAGTAGAAAGAAACAACTATTTAGGAATGTTTTGTTGTCATAATTGCGGCGTTTATGACAACAAAACACTCCTAAATTGTTAAACATTGAATAATTCAACCAAAACTTACTAATTGTACATAAAATCACTGTTTTGAAAAATATTCAAAGCTGCTGTTTAATAACTACGTAAGTAAACTTATGCAGTCAGAGCGATGTACACCCTCCTATATTTAATTTTGTGCGAACAAATTTAAAAGATTTAAAACATTTGAAAATCGAACCTTTAAAAATCCATCTATAGCTACTACATGTATAGATACTTCTTGGTTAATTGACAACTCCAAAAAGAAAAAAGATGTAATCGTCGCAGCTTACACAGATTTTTTAGCTCTTGATTAATTTTATTGGCGCGTTCGAGAGGGCAATTTGTCAAAATTATCATTTATGCACTGATTAATCACGTCGTATACAAACCTGCGATGCGGCACCACTCTCCCTCGACTGCTGCGGCAAAGCAAAAATTGCGGCAATGCGCATATGAGAGAGTCGATAAAAGGCTTGCATTTATATATCTTGTTGATAAAAGTGTAATGTATGTTGTAAATGTCTCGTAATTGCGAGCGACAGGTATTAAGTCTGTATACGAATGCTTATTTCGATACAATGAATATTTTCAAAAAACTTTTTAAAGAAAGTTTTTGATGCATATCATAAAAGGAAACTAGGTTCCCTTTATGATAGTCTCTGCAATTAATAGAAAAACATGAAAAAAAAGACATGTTTTACTAAAATTCTCCCTTGCATGTTAAATCTTATAAGAGCCTAAATTTTGTAAAATATATCTTTTTCTTCAATTTTGTCATCATTGAGATGCCGACCCATCCTAATTCTAGTTTATTTTTATTATTTGCAATAGAAACTCTTGTTAAATTTTTTTTTTAAAAAAAATTTTTTGAAGTGTCATCATTTCTGAACCCTTTAATCTGAAATTAAATTTTGCGTATGTGTCCAATACACGGTTTTTTATTAATATTTTAAAATGAAAATTCTTTGCTAGTTAGAAACAAGTTGGTAAACATTATCTCTATACATTAAAAAAAGGAAGTAAGCTATAAATAATTATGAAATTTATTGTGGTGGTCAAATACATTATTATTTCTAGATTGCTTTATCGACTGGATTCTAAATAATTAGTTATAACTAAATAAATACTTGAAATTATGCAAATCCTAAATACAGGTGCCCTTCGTTTATGAATTTTCTATTGCCTGATCAAATTTCAAGTAGGTTATAAATATTTTAATGGACCCTTTGATCAATTCTGTAAAATCTTGTAATTTAAGAAACAAATCACGATAATCTTTTTCCATCAAGGATTGCACAAGTGCAATATTTTGGATAAAAAAGCTCGTAATATTCTAACTAGTATACGTATCAATTACCCGAAATGGGAGTCTCGCGGAGGTTAGAGAAATAAAGAGGCCAAAACGATCCTCTTCCGCGCCGATTTTTTGCTGTCGGTTACGCAAAAGCTGCGATTTAAAAAAAAAAAGAAGCTAGATCCGAACAAAAATATGCAAAAACCGGAGAGAAGATGATAAAGCTCTCGCGGAAAAGTGCATTATTAGAGTGACTCTCCTTTGGCCGGATATCAATTAGTCGCGAAAATGTAGCCTCGCACACGCATCGATGTTCTTACTCGTTGCGCAATCGTTGTACACGGCAGCGCTGTTTTCTTTTTATTTTTCCCGGATCCCCCGCATCATTTTCCATAACGATTTCGTGCATTTTGCGAACTGCCGACGCCTACTGGCGCGCAAAATTCTATCCTTTTTCTCTTGCCTGGTGTGCGACGCCGTGACTTTTTCGTCATTGTCGCTGGACTGACAATGTTTTAGTCTACGTTTACGTTGAAGAATGGCGAGGGAAAGTTATGTCGCTTTATGGGGCTCACGTGGTATCGCGAATGTTCATAAATTTCGCGGTTTTATAGGAAAATTATTTGCGAGGATGCATGCGATATTTTGAAGCTGCCGCCGCGGTGAAAGTTTTTAAATGCAGAGTCTAACCAATGTTTCCGGTTTATCAGCTCTTATTATATCCCTCTGAACAGCTGCCTCTGTACATATATTCCGAGTGATATATTTGAGAGCATGCATAAGTTTTCTTATTTTTGAATACTCACACAGTCTGAGTCGATAATTCAACATTAAACAGATGAAAGAAAGCAATAAAGTTTTACGGCCCGCTGAATCGCATGATATGAGCTTGGTATCGTGAACTCAGTGTCTGAGAGGCTCGATCGGATAAATCGGAAAAGGTGAGCGTTGAATCGAGAAGCACCATCGTGCACAGAAAGAAATGATGTTTTTCAGCGTCAACGCAAGACGGCGCACAGATTCGCTCGTCGAAAAGCAAATTTTTCGTCATGCGTATAGGGCAAGGCGAACTGTAAAATTCCACGAGCAGACTATCGGATACATTAACGGCCATTTGAATTTTGTAATTTGATGAGTGAGGCTCGCGCGTACACTGCGGCCTTCGGCGAATTTGGCATTACGCAGCCTTGCGCATATGCACACGTGGTGACGTAGAAGCATATATTTTATTAACGTCACAAAATAGCTCTTTATCTCCTTTCTTTTGCAGATAAAAATAATTCACTGGGTATACTGTTTGTCTTTGTATACACATAGCGACAATTTTGTCGCTATTTATGTTTTTTCCTAGTATAGTTGACGCTAAATATTATTTAAGAGCCACGATAAATGCGCGCTCTTTTATAAACAAATAATTCTGCAGATTACCCGCATAAGATGCGAGCTGTCCAACATTTAAGAGTATTTATGCCTCCTTTTTTTCCAAAATAAAGAAAAGATCTCTGGTCCAAGTATTTTTTTAATTGTCCTGAATTGAAAAGGCTCTATGGGTCTACACTGCTACGCTCGATAATTGGCCGGGTGACAACGAAGGCGACGAGTGCAGTGCGGCGCGAGCTTTGAATGGGAAACGGCCATGATTGTGCTTTCTACCGGCTCTTTTTTTTATTTCAGCCTGGTTGGTTTGCTTGACGTTTTAAGTGCCCGATTACAAAAAGTCGGTATACGTACACACTTTGCTTACGAGGTACATTTATCAACGTTATTGAGGCGAGCTATTTCCCGAAGGATTCTATCTGCTATTTGGCTGATCTTAGTAACCCCATTTTTTACACTAGTGCGTGAATCATTTTTTGGTTTCCCAAAAAATCAAATATTCTTATACTTCTTGTAACACATAATGCTGAACTTTTTCAAATAGAAACTTTTTCCTTTTATCACATTTACACGTTCATATCCATTAGATATTTTTTAGTATTTTCACATTCAATGAAATGAAAACCCTATATCCTTAGTTTAAATAGTGCTGAAAAGACCTTTACAGTATTTTAAATTAGACGAATATAATGAGTAGTTTGGTCTGTTTTGGGAAATATAAGGGTAGGTTAGAGATGTTGTTTAAATTAGTTTTTTAGCCTCGTGATCCTAATTTATTAAATTCAGTGCACCATAGTATTTTCAAACGAGGTTCATCGGCAAGCCTGTACTATTTGGTTTCGCCAAAAACAAGTCCCAAAAGCGAGATAGAAAAAAATCAATTTTTCGCCAATGGAACTGGACGCGAATTTCCCTCGTGGTATAAATAAAAAGAGCCTCGAAAAGAAATGAATCGCCTTAAGGATCCACGCCGTCCACGCACACACCCGCTTGAATCCTAACCTTGATTCGCTGGCTCGTTATTATAGCCATGCCTTCAATTGTGCACATATGTATACACACATAAGTACTTACATACGCGCACTCACACACTATCTAATGATTCGAAGAGCTGTTCTCTCATTCTCTGGCCCCATTACATATACGCATAAGTATATGTATAGGTTATACGTACACACGTTGGCGGCAAAGGCGAGCTTATATATAGCAACAATTGTTCAGTAGAGGAAAGCTTTGTTTTTTGTGCTCTATAACATTTATTTGTTTGAAAGTATTATATAAATACTAATACCGCAAAAAAACATATCTGTCTTACGTAAAAATCAGTTGTCCCACAAAAGGCACATGCGTATCCCAAATTACCTGCTTTTCAATGCCTTATGGTCCCAAATAGCAGCAAAATAACTTTTTGTTTAAGAAAAAAAAAAGAATGACATAAGTAAATACTTATTATTTATGTGTGAAATTCTTACTTGAACTTTGCTTCATTGACATTTTGTCCCGAATTCGGGTACTTTACCTAATATTGAATAGCACTAGTTTGAACACAATGCGATATACTTACCACACATTTCTTTCATTCTTCTCCTCCTCCTTTAGTCACTTTCATTTTCTCCACCCTTTTTCCCCATTGGTTTTTCTCTCTTTCATTTTCTGATAGGTGGCTACCTCGGTTCGATGACAGTTTCTGAAGACTGATCTGTTATTGTTTCCAAAAGAATGTTCTCACGATGATTAAATTAAATTAAAATGTATATATCTTCCTATATTATATAGTTGTAAGACAAAAAATTACGGCTTAGCCTCTCCTCTTCCCCTTCTTCCCCTCTCCCCCTCAGAAACTCTCAATTCCCGCCCCCCCTCGTCCTCTCCCCGCTCCCTCCGATCGTGTTTTTATTCTACATATAAGCTTATATGTCCAAAATAATTGTGCTGAATAAAAAGCACGAAATTTAAATAAAAATAGAATGATTATTACAAGATAAATTTCAATTATTTTTTTTTTGTTTTCATTTTTAATATTATAATAGTAATCTATAAAATAATTTAAATATTTTTCTTCAAATTGTAAATTTTCTTTAATTTCATTATTCAATTTTTTCAATAAGACGTGATGTTCTTTGTCTTGTATTTTTACGAAAAAACGAGGTAATTAAATAATTCTTTAAAAAACTAAACCATTATTAACACTCACGATCTTTTTTTTGTATTTTAGAAAATGTTATTAGAAAACGTTACAGTATCAAAATCAAAAATTTATACAAAAGTTAATTCCTAGTTACAACACTATTCAACTATATTATGTTTAGCAGTTATTGAAATTTTAAATACACAAGATCAGTAAAAATAACATTTAACGAAATTTCCATAAAAAAGGATTTACAAGTGATAATAAATTTTACAATTAAAAATATTTTTTGAAAATTTATATTAAACTTTATTATTTCATAGAAATTCAAGGATATTTACGAAATAGTTTTATTCAATAAAATAAAAATAACGTAACTGGATTATTTTGAAACTATTACTGACTTTACATATAAATTAGAAATTATATTACAAAAAAAAACACATAACATTAATATTGAACGAGGAAAGAAAATAGAAATAATTGGTGATTTACAAGAAAATGGTATAACTTTTATATTTACGTCATAACTATTTATATTTTATACTATTATAAGGAAATATATTTTTAAATTTATAATTTATTATGAACAATTTATATTTTTCATGATACAGAAAAAAGTTACATTTTACAAATAAATTCATTTGACCATATCAAAATTTTAAATGAAGAATTAATGGAATTAGAAGATTTAATAGAATTTTTTAATTGAGGTATTTGCTTAAAGTATTATTATTA
>UELV01097518.1:0-18651 GCA_900490015.1 Megastigmus stigmatizans | reverse complement strand
AGGAGGAGGAGGAGGAGGAGGAGTAGGAGGTGGAGAGATGGAGAATAAGGGTCTAGAGAAAAGGACGGAAAGAGAGAAAGAGAGACGACGGGGCCCTCTCTCTTTCTCTCTCTACTGTGTGCTGGCGGGCTTCTTCGGGGACTGGGTTGCCCCTGCTCCACAGAGCGAGGTGAAGGAAGGAAGAGTAAGAGAGAGAGAGAGAGAGAGAGAGAGAGAGAGAGAGAGAGAGAGAGAGAGAGAGCGAAGGAAGGAAGGAGCTGCGAGACCCAACGCCAAGGCTAAGTTGACCGAGAGCAGTCCTGAGCGGTTCGCCGCGCAGATTCTACGTGTCTCGTTGGATTATATACCAGGCTCTCTCTCTCGCGCTGCGCACTCGTTTTCGCAACCACCCAGGAGGGCGCCCGCGTTTCGGACTTCGTAACTCTCGTCCCTGCGCGGCATCGCAGCAGCCGACTCATTTTCGCTTCCTGCACCAGACTTTCTTTATCCTGCAAAGATAGCCTCTCTTATTGCCTTTCCCTTTTTCCTCGACGCTGCAGAGATCTCTCTATACACACACACGTATTATACACAGCTTCGGTGCTGCTCCATTAAGGGTAAAGAGCGGCAGCCACGAGGACGATTATATTTTAGCCGACGAGCGATACACTTGTTAGCGACGACGCTACGGCTCGGAAACAATAGTACATACATATCGGCGGAGCTCAGCAGCACCAGCAGTAGTAGCAGCGCCAGGGCAATAAAGCCAAGAGGGCCCGTAACATAAAAGAAGAGAGGCTCGTTCGGAGCGGCGGCGGCGGCGGCAGTTCGAGTGCATCGCCGCACAAGCCCATTATCTATAAGCACACGATGCTCCTTAGAGGTGAAAGCGGCACCGGCGCGGGCAGCTGTAGCAGCTGCATTGGCTCTGGTTGTGGAGTTGCTGACGGGAGCTGTGGCATCGGCTCTTATAACGAGAGCGAATCCATCGTGATCCGGGAGTCCCATCATTTCCACCTCTGAAGCACACCACACTACTCCAAGTGTGTGTGCAGTACAAGGGAGAGAGAGAGAGAGCGAGAGACAGACGACGATAGGAGGAGGAGGAGGTATAGTGAGCGAGCGCGCGTGCAAGTCGAACGAAAATGCAGCAGCGGCAGCAGCAGCGGCGCTGTTTGGTCTGTTACCGTTTCCGGCGAACGCCAGCTTAGTTCGCCAGGTGCCGTGGATGCAGTAGGAGTACAAAGTGCAGAAAAGAGAGAGAGAGAAGAGACGGCAGCGGCGGCAGCAAAGAGAAGGGAGAGAGAGGAGAAAAAGAGATGATGACGATCAGGCTGCAAGGGGACGATCGGTGAAGCAGGGACGACCGGTCGCGCGGCGCGGCCAGTGCTTTTAGCCGGGACGCAATATCCGTTGCGTAATGCTGCCGGCGGCTGCAGCAACGTGGCCAGGACGAGTAGTATAGCCGCCACACCGCGCGCCGAGGAAGCGATAAATTTGCATAATCGATTTATGGAGAGAGATCATCGCGAGCATCGACCGATTGTGCAGGCTTTTTCATTGGTCTCGCAGGCAACGGGGGAAGAGACTCGCTCCGACTTGCTTGACTACGAAGGACTATTCGCGCGGGATTTCTGTGTGTGTAAGTGTGCACTTGTTTCGAAACTGGTCTTGACGATAAACTCGAGTGGTTTGGTTGATTGACTGATAGTGGTTGGTTCGGTATATTCTTTGGATTGAGCGAGTTTTGTGAGATCGTCTATGATCTTCTTGTGATTGTTTTGATTTGGTGATTTTGGAGGAGGATTGTATTTGGTGCTGATTAAGACTAGACTTGGTGGGGTTCAAGATTAACAGTGTTATATCGTAGGAATAAAAAAAGATCGTTATAATGGATCGATAAATGAAAAAAAAATAAAAAGCGTCGATGATAAAAACACTTTAGGTTATTAACACTAATCTGCATATTCTTAAAACTAGTCTCACTAGCTGGAGAATTGAGTAGTTATAATTATGGCGGAGGACACAAATAAGCAGTAAAAAGTGATTGACCAGTGATAAAAATGGCCCTAAATTAATGTGCAACTTACACGTACAATAAGGCTAGGTCTAACAGAACTGCACACGCACACAGTGGTTATAAAGATACAAACACAGCGCGTCCCCCTTTCAAGTCCATGACAATCAACATTACGCGAACATTGTACAAGTGCAATTTATTTCTCCTTCTTACTCCCTCCTCTTGCCTGCGTAGACACAAGCACGCGCGCGCTTAGCGCGCTCACCAAGCTTTAGCTTCTATGCGTTAATTTTAATTGGCGCTACGCGCATTGTACTCTTAGACGTGTAGTTTTCTTGCTTTTTTCTCCCTCAAGCCTCCACACATTTCAAAAAGCTTTATACATAATCTCGAGCCCGCGCAAAGTGGAGCCGCAGAGCAAACACAGTTCGCATCATCCTCCTTTTACAAATCGTATATGTATACATGCATAAATATGAAATCGGTAAGGGAATCGACTCTAGCAGTGCTAAAGACTCGGCAATTCGCACTCGGCAAGACGATTTACAAATTCTCTTAGCCCCGCGCGTGGTAGAGAAGCGATAAAAGCGAGCGCGCGCGCGTGCGGCCAAGTAGTATCCTGGTGGATGTTTCGCGCGCTCCGCAGCGAGTTTATATAGCGGTGGAATGGAGTAAGCAATGAGCCGGCGAGCGCTTACGAGTCCCTTCGTCGAATCTCGTATTCCGTAAAAGGTCCGCGGCGCAGTCGCGCGCACACACACACACATACACACCCGGCTCGTGGAGAGCTCGTCCCGAGGATCGAGCCCCAGCAGCAGCCAGAGAGCGAAGCGAAGGTAAAAGCGAAGGAGAAGAAGAAGAAGAAGAAGAAGAAGAAGAAGAAGAAGAAGAAGAAATGGACGAGGCGGCCGCCTGTAGGAGCCTCAGTGGCGGCGGTGGCGGTGGTGGTGGTGGCTGTAGCAACGGCGGCAGCACCAAGCTCCAGTGGTTTTCAATGCGCGGCAACGGCTCGCGTACCATGGCCAGCGTCCAGCCTGAGAAGGAACAGCATCAGCGCTTCATGCTCGGCAACGGCGCCCTACGTTTTATAAGGACGCGGGCGAGCGTGCGCCGTGAATCCAAGCGATTCGGCAACCGGTAAGTCCAGATTATTGCATGTGTGCTGCAACCCACAGAGAGAAAGAGAGCTCTGGCCCCTATTGCACGCTCTCCTGTGTGTCCCTTCTTCCTACCCGCGCGAGCGCGACTTGCTTTTTTCGATTTGCGAGCGGTCTGTTCTTTTTCTTTCTTTTTTTTTTTTGGTTTTTGGAGGGACCGAGTCTTATCGAGTCTGATGAGAGACGTGGCTTCGCTTGTTGACTCTCTTCTTCTGCTTCTTCGTTTTTCGTTTTCTTTCATTTTTGGATGAGGGGGGGAAAGAGGAGTCCGCGCGCGTATAGTGGTAAAGTGTCCCGCGAGAGTGTCCCGTTTGCTCTCGGACGACAGGACTCGAGCTGTTTTTCTCTTTTGCTTTTCTTGCTTGGCTCTTCGCGGTCTCTTCGTTTCCTTCTTCTTGTCTCTTTTTTTTCGCCTTTTTCGCCGAGGGTTATTTATTTTATTTGCTTAATGGACGTCGTGTTGGGCGATTTCTTTGAGATGCTCGCTCCGCTCCGGAGTTTTGTGTTGTATACACTTTACCCGCCGGGTCTTGGGATTTTGAGAACTTTCGCTGGCCGACTGCGCGCTGGATTATTTTATATTTTCTCTCTCTCTCTCTCTCTCTCTCTCTCTCTCTCTCTCTCTCTCTCTCTCTCGCGTAATTATCCCGCAATAGTTGGATTCTCGAATCCAACTCGTGCGCGAATTGCTGTATACTGTATTAAGGTTCGTTTTAAAGGCTCGCGGCTTCATTCTGCATTTGCGTTGTTGTTCCTTTTTTTATTCTTGTCGAGGATGCTATGCGAAGAATTTAGTCTTATTTCAGATAAATTACTTTTCTACCTAATTACATTGAGGTGCATAAAATGTTGAATATATAATTATTAAAATATTTAATGCACCAGATGTAACTGAAGAATAAATTAAGATATAATCGTTTTGAATAAAATTTAATTAAAATTTATTATGATATACTTAATTTCATTGCTTAATTTTCTCATTTTTATTGAAATTTGTCGTTGCCGCGTCGATGTCGTCCTTTACGAAAGGGGAAAGACATGCTAATATATTGGTAACATGTTAACTGTCCCGTTCGCCACGAAGCGGGTTTCTTTTTCTTTATTCGTTTTATTCATTTAGCGAACATCATCTTTATTTTACACCGAGTGTTAACATTATTTTGGATTTCGAATTTTTGAGAACTTGTAATGAATTTTTAGTTTTAATTATAAAAAAATGGCATTTACAATATCGTAGATATGATTGCATATACGTGATATTTAAATAAATATTCATTAACGAAATATTGATTAAAGATTATGAAAGAAAATATCAATCAAAATGGCTTTTGAATTATGATCACAAAACGAATTCGATTATGAATAATTTTTAATTACGTTTTTGCATGTCCCTATACACTTTATTACAAGAGCAAGAAATAGTAAATTATACACTTGAAAACTTTGTAAAGGATTCTTTGAATTATAAACCTCAACGTACTTAATCTGATTTAAGTGGCTATGCGTTTTTGTCGATATCTCTTATTACATTCCTTTTTCGATGAAGATATAATTCGATATTAATGACGTGGTGTTTTTATTTTTGGAGATTAAATGACAGGCGGCCCGTTTTTCTTCGCAAGCGTAACATTTATCTTAATACATACATCGGTGAGGATCCCGAAACCGTTAATGGAAAGTCAAAACGACCATTTTTTCACGTAATAGCGGAATAAAATGTAAATATTCCAAAGTAAAAAGCACGGAGAGATTTGACTTGTCAGGCAAACAAACGCAAACGTAATTATAGGCTTTTCATCGCGTTTGTTAATTAGAAATCTGCGAATCGCGTAACGTGTAGTATAACAATGGATGTGAGGCGCTCGTTAATTTGTACAAACTTACAAAGCTTAAAATAGAATAACAAAGACATTAAAAATTAACAACTAATTTTATTAAGTTGTTAAATCTAAATTTAAACGAAACTAAAATCACGATTTTCAACTGGGAAGTTTGAAACTGCCTTCAACGTACACGTACTTGAACTTCCTGTTTCGCAACCCTCGTTATTTACCTTTAAAATGTAGGTAGTTGAATACTTGCTTTGCCGCGAACAAACACCACGCTGGAAAAACTCATAGTCGGCAAAAGTCGCTATATAAGCCAATATCGCGTCCCAAATAATAATTTGTTTTCAAACACCGAATGAATAGCGAGCGAGCACATATTAAATAAATAAGCAAAGCTTATATATAGTTATACTCTTTCAAGCGCAGGCGCGAATTCGCGTCTATTGTATAACCGTTTTTATATCGAGCGTATATTGATACTTTTTTTAAAGTCTGCACCGCGAGCGTAGCAATGATTACAAAATATCGGCATTGTTTATGGAGGGGTCTTATTATCCCCGAGTGCGCGCTACATCGAGTAGGAGATTTCGGAAGTGCGCAATTATTTTTACATCGACTGTGTGTGTGTGCCGCCGGTGCTGCTGCTGCTGCTGCTGCACGCGAAATTATTATCCGATATTAATGGTTTCCTCAAATCATCAAATGATTTTCTCTCCCCCCCCCTCTCCTCATGCATTTTCATAGTCTCCTTGTCTCCTTCTCTCTCTCTCTCTCTCTCTCTCTCTCTCTCTCTCTCTATTCGTGTGTATAAAAACGCGTGCGGAACGATTTTTCTCGGAAGAGTCGTGAGCGAGAAAGACGCGGCTCGGGCGCGCGCGCGGCAGTTGTGTCCCGGAACGTTAATTTCAGTTCCATTTTAGCGAATTTAGAGCTCTATGAGGTAGTAGTGGTATCGTAGGTCTTGGCTCTCCGGCGTAGAAAATAATTACAACCACGTTATTCCCGATATTATCATATAATTAGACGCACTCAGCCAATTAAAGTAAATGCTCCCCTGAAAAATATATATGCAAGCCGAGGATACACTCGCTAGCTCCTTGTCTTTTTTCTCTCTCTCTCTCTCTCCCTATCTCCCTCTATATAGCGAACCTCTACACTTTGCAATTCCTTTAAAAATGCAACTGCGGACGCGTTAAAATTTTTCTTAGAACGATCGTCCAGCGAAAAAGACCTCTCTATATAGACTCTTTGTGCAGCAGATCTGTATTTCCGCTCGCGTGGCATGTATACAAGCGTGTATTATAGCAATGCTTCGTTCATATTGTTTCGTTCCTTTTTGCTCTTTTTTTCTTTAATGAACTTGGCGCAGACGTAAACGCTAAGTAGCTCTAATTCAATGCTGAAAATTAGTTTTTTGTTCCCATAAAGCTGTAATGAAATGATCGTTATCACTTTTTTGTTGCATTAAAAAGAGAGCGATAATCTTTGATAGTCCTTATACAGAAATATCACATCAATCATTAACAACTATTTTTACATATTTTTGATCATATTCTAATCCAAAATGCTTTTTCGCTATTTGCAAAGAAAACTGGAAAAAACTATCTATACGTTTTTGTTACATCACCCTTTTTATATTTCGAGTAGTAATGCTTGGAAAAATTTATTCGATAAAGAATTGTGCATAAACAGATTTAATAGTAAATTTTAATCAGTCACTCTATTGTGGATAGTAAAAATGTTATATTTTTTATACATCTCAGATTTTAGAGTACAATTAAATTCAAAATTAAAACTCTTTTAGTAATTCTGTTAGCTTTGGTCGCCCCGCTTGATGCGGTTAAAAAATGACATCCCGCTCTCTGTTATAGACTGTGTTTCTTAGATTTCTGAAGAGGATAGCAATTGAGCGCCACTCGAGCGTTAAATATTTAATTACTGTGTAATTACGTTCCATACAAATGGAGCTATATAAATTCAATTATTAACTTAATCGATGAAACTGCATAACTGAATCTTTTAATGACGTTATTATTAGCTTTGTATTACTAAGAAAATATATTGTTCTTTTTATTAGTTTAAATTTTTATAGTGTATTACAAATACAGGACAAAACCGCAAAAATTGTTCGTATGTTATTTCAGTAAACCTTATACCTGCCAACTTAATGTAAAAGTATTTCAAAATTTAATTAAAAGCATTTCCATCTTCCTCACACCAGCTAATTCAACGTCCCTGCTTTCTATCACCCACTACACGAATTTTCAGGTCACAGAGTCGAGACCTCGTTTTCATGAAATTACGGTCAATATATTAGCGCAACACCGTGTTCCCTCCTCCAAATAACTTTTCAATCCCCCCAATCACAAACATCTCCGTAGCCCATTTTCGTAATCATCCAAGTCCCCGCAGTGTCACCTGCATATGGACACACAAAGGCCTTCAGCAGCAAGCTCGGACTCTCCTGGCCTTAATCGTCGCTCTTCAATCGCTGCAGTCAGCCCGCGCACTACTTTCAAAATTCCTCGAACTCTTATACTCCTCGTCTTCTCTCTCGCTCACACAAATCTATATGTTCCATCCGGACACGGTATGCTTTTGTACATATAACACGTATACAAAAGCCGAACACTCGGACGTTTTTCTCCGAAGACTTTATTATAGATGAAATTTCGCGCTGGCGCGGCAATCCGATTCCTCCACACTCTCACACACATAGACACACACCCACACACGTGTATGGGTTTCGCGTATAATAAAGTCACGACGACGATTCACCCACACAGCGGGACTTTTGCACCGTATATATACACACACTCCCACCGGTTTTTCCGACGGAGAGAGAGACACGACGCCGAAGTACTTATACTCTCTGTGCTGTGCACTTGCGAAAGGGAGAGAAAGAGAGAGAAGGAGAGGAAGGTTCGTGTAGCTCGTTGGGAGAACACTTCCGTGTTGTTCGATTAATGAATAGCTCTCTCCTCTCTCTCTCTCTCTCTCTCTCTTTCTTTCTCTCTATCTCCTCTCTTCTAGTCCGTTCCGACCGTACGAACAAACGGACAGAACGAGATAAGGAGCGAACAAAGGGGATGTGCGCGCGCGCGTACCCTTTTTTTTCTCCAGCACACACTCACATACACACACACACGCACAGACACAAATGTATATATAAATGCTTCTTGTTTACGTAAGCTTTTGTCTTGGTCCTTTTCTAACGGCGTGCAAATTGTTGGCAATTAAAAGTTGAGTCCGCGGAGTGGAATCGTGCGGTGATGCCGTTTATCGGAAATTTATGTGTAGCTGGAATTAGCTTGAACCGCGGCGGCGGCGGCGGCGGCGCGCGCGCTCATTGTGGCGAGGGCCGGGGGCATGGAATTTCAGAAGAACCGCGTGGAGAGCAAGAGGGAATCGGATGAATTAATAAGCGAGCGAAGAGCGAAGAGGGCTATTAAGACGCTGCTATCGCTTACTCAATTATTGCGATATAAACGAAAACGCGGCGGTGGCGGTGGCGGCGGTGGGATTATGTTGTTCGCCGGGCGAGCTGGTAATGGGAGAGTCGGCGGAGCGCTGGATTAAGCCGAGTCGCCATCTCTCTCCGCCAAATGTTTAATGTATTAGAACGGTTTCGCGAGAGAAATGGGCCTATATCTAACGCCGCAGAGGATGAGGATTAAGGAGTTTATAGAAAAGGGTATAGAGCTAAGTAGTTACGGACTTTACCGGGTCAGCCAAGTTCTCTGTAATACGTACTTTGAACGGTTTATATATATCGGGGAAGCTGTCGAGCTACTGTTATTTTGAAACCTGAGTATTTTAGAGAGGCCTGTTATCGCCTTGGAAAATGTGACGTCTGCTTGAATAATGCATATCACTTGCAGTTTTTTTTTTCAATGGGACGGCGTTTATAGAGATTTCAAAGTATAAAATGTAATTGGAAATGAAGCCGAACAAAGCTTCGGGTGGTATAGGGTATTTTTATACTTTATAATTTGATTTTTACAATGTTTGCGGAGAAAATTTAATCTTGACTTTTGAAAAGGGTTGACTTGTTTAAGCTGTGTATACCTAGAAAATTATCCTTTAAATTATTCTCTTTGCTCCACATCGTATTTTTATTCTTGTTTGATTTTCGTTGTAATGTATGAACCGTTGTTTTTAAATTGATTTATTGGTTCCGCAGTTTCAGCCAGTCGTCCATAAATATACTCGTAAGATTTCAATTGCATTAGTATGACTACTTTGTAGTTCCTTTGATACTTTGGGAATCAATGCCGCGGGCCCTGTAAAATTAATAATCTTAGATGAACATTATAATAATTTCGTAGACAAACAATACAAACAAACGGTATTAATAAATAAATTTTTCCATTTTCTGGATGTCCTTTCGAAATTAAATATTTGTTTTGCAGTTGATTCAAATAAATTTTCTTTTAATTTTAACAAAACAAGATTGAAGACTGTAGTTTATATATTTAATGTTTGCATTTCGCATGGACTGAACCATCAAATAATAAAACCATTGCAATTAGCCGCGCGCTAATCCTTTTTATTACCCAATCGTCAATTGACGTCGCGTTAGTCTTGCAGTCATCATGAGCGAGAAACGCTAACGTCACAGTTCTCATCAAAGTATCGCATCCCCGGACTTTATTGTCAATTTCATCGTTACATTTCAACAGTCTTGATTCCACGTTCATGTATCCGCATCCCACATCCGTTACTATCTTGAAGTTGGACGGGAAGATATAAGGAGACTGTCTGACTTTAATGTAAAGTATACCTGAAAAAAGGTAAATTTAAAAGATGAAAAATCGTATTCTTACGTGATCAATAGGACATTTCTCCCCCACGAGATTAAAAATTTGTGGGATGTTAAATTGCGATATAGTGTGATTTACTTTAAAAGTTTAATCGTGCAATAACTGACAGAGACTTAACGGGGCGTTCTCGAGCAGATGCGGCGGCTGATCATACAATCTGATGTACAGAATCAACTGAAATCAAAAGCTTTGTACAAACGAAAATAATAGCAAAAACAATTGAGTAAAAAATACTCCCAATATACATCACGTGTCAAAACACGTGTACCTGGCTATTTAAAAACTCAAAGTAAACTTACGTGCAGATCGTTGTAAGGCGTAATAGGTTCTTTAATAGTCATGTACGGATATCCTTCATCGCCAAAATATGTAACGTTGAAGCCGACGTAAGGATTATCGTAATGAGTTATTCTTTGATTCAAAATCGTGCTGCGGTAATCGATAGCCTACAACACATGTCGCTGATCGTTAAAAAGTTAGCTTTAAAAGGTATGTATGTATAAGCACAATTAATCGGAGCTGAAAGACTTACGAGTGCTAGTCGAACGATCAGCCAGGCGATCGATGCAATTTCTGTTTTCGACACCACCGTGCACCGGCGCTTTTATAAACAAATTTTAATGCGATCCAATGTAACGAGGAGGGCAGAAAAAAAATTGTTGCGCTGCCTGTTGAGCGGCAATTTTGCCCGTAATACGTCCGTATCTATCGTCGCAATTGGCCGAGCCCATTTAGTCTTTTAATCACAGGCCTTGTTGATAATTCCGAATATAATGACTCGCTTGATATCGCCGACAATAAAGTTAACTGTGTGCCCTCATTTGCATCAAACAATTTGCTTTGGAACAGACCATTTTAAGTGTAATTCACCAATGATGCATTTATATTTGTGTATTTGAATATTGCGGCTATTGGCGCGATTGGTCGATTTAAATAGTTAACCAGGCCGTTATTTAAAATATTTACTGCCAAGGTGAAATTTAATAGTAAATAGTGTTTTAATGTATCGTAAGTTGTAAACTTTATGCATTAACAAATACCAAAAGAAGCTTAGATTGAATTTTGTAACCATCGCAGTGATCAGTTGTAATTCGTTTGTTACTGCATCTACGTGACTTTGTCAACGTATTCAGTCAAGGTATACACTGTCGTTAGTGAGTCGTAAAGAAACTACAATAGCGTATAATCCGATGAAGACTGTAATATTTTCTTTCCTCGAGAAAGCACAAACTCTTTTGTTAGACAATAATCACAAAGTGTTTGTTAGAAGACAATTAAGTTTGCCAAGATGAATTTCTAGATTAAATTCAAACAAAAAAATTATATAACATCTTAGATAAAAGAAAGATAGGATGTTAATACACGTAACATGATGGAAAAGATAGAGATGGAGCAAAAAATGCTGTAACGCATTGAGTAATTCTTAAACGTCTACTAATTGAACGATGCAAAAATGGAGAACTTGAAATAGATACAGATAAATTACTTTTTAAAGTTTATTGCCGTTTCTACTAAATTGGAGAAATACTTATTTGCCTATTACTAAAACTACAACTATTTTAGTTGAAGTGCCAATTAGTATGTCAATTTTTGTTATAAATGTATATATAACTTTAGTTGCGCTACTCTAATTACAGTATCTTTTCGCATTTTCGCAATTTTAATAAATTACTACGAATCTATTGAAGCTAAATTGTCTACTCAAGTTTTCCTTAGTTCGACGTGTAATATTTTTACAACATATAACGTAGTTTTTATAAAGAGTAAACTTCCAGGAAGAATATCGTTAAGCCTTTAATTCACATCTCATTTTTCGCAAAAAGAGGGATGCACGTGAAAGTTCCTTATCGATATCGTTTGATAAATGTTTCCGTTCTTCATACCACACAGCATTATCGATTTCTGACGATGAGAAGCTTGGTTCGCCTTTTCGCACTAAAAACACTGTTTTCTTTAGTACATGAGAAATATATTCTAAATTACAGTGCACTACATTTTAGTACGCTTTTTTGCAGCCTTACTTTTACTCCGCAGACTCGTTCACTTAAATCCATGCACTTACAGCATATACAAACATTTACCATCGAATCAAGCTTATATATTTACTGAACATAAAGTGTATCGCAACATCGTCTGATCGGTATTAAAATCTCGATAAAAATCATGGCAAAAAAAAAACAAGAAAACACTTTTCTTTTCGCACTAACCATACCACGTCGAAACGAAAAGGCAAGAGGACTTTGCGAAGGAAGGGAAAGGTCTGCACGAGGAGGAAGAAGGGAGAGAAGGTGAAGGTGAAGGATTTTCGTGACGGCAGGATCGTAGGAAAGAAGCCGTCAGGGGTCAACGAGCGTCTTGGTTGCTCGGCTCTACTGCGCGCAAACCCGGACTTGAATTTCTAAAAACTCTCTCTCTCCCTTTTTTCCCTCGCTCTCCTGCAGCTCGCGAAACTCGCGCGGCATCGCGCGCGGCTTGCCTCTCTCTCTCTCTCTCGCTCTTTATCGCGTCACGACGTTATAAAAGTCGAACCGCCGGAGAAAAACGTTTCATATTGATTGTTCCGCCAAGATTAGCGTTCTAAAAATCCTAAGTATCTGAGCGGCTATATCAACGGGAAATAAATGAGCTTTGCTCCCCTTTTTCTTCTTTCGGACTTCTTTTTTGCGCGCGATTATGTTTGCTCGCTTCCTTTCTATTGCATTCTATAGCTTTGAAAATTATATATATATATACATCTAAAGCCGCTTCTTTTTGAGGTTAAAGCTGCGATTGAAATTGGATTGGTGTGGAAAGAGAGATTTTTTCTTACGTGTAATTAGTATTTGGAAAAACTGTTACTTTTTTGTTTTTATTTAAAATGTACGAAAGAATTATATTGGTCTAGTTCTTAAAGGTCTAAGTTAGTTAATGCTGTTCATAGCATCTTAAAATACATATTTCATTTAATAACTATACTACATAAGATATATGGGATTACGAAGTATTGGAATTAGATATAATTTATCGTTTCTCACTTTACGAAGGTCAATGTTGAACTCCACAATTGTACTGAGTTTAATCGACGTTCTATAAAAGAATCACAACTTTCACAAGGTTGCGAAGTAGAAATAAATCCTGAACTGCGGATTAGACCATATATAATAGAGAACTTGAATGGTGTAGAATGAAAATAAAATTATTTATTATTTGCAATGAGTCATAACCAAAATCAATGGTTGGAGAGGTTTAGATGTCATGACCGAAGATTTGGTTGTAATATCCAAACCAAAACGAAATGGTCCAGACGTAATAATTTACTTTGGACTCCCAACTAAAGACAGCTAATGGCTTTGGATGTAACAACCAAAGGACTATGGCTCTGGCAATTAAATATTTAGATGCTGTACCCAATGTATTTGCTCCTCACAACTAGATTCGAGTCTACTCGTGACTTTGATTGCCACAACTAAAATTTTTATCTTATAAAAGTAATAATTTCAAAATTTACATTAGATGTTAAGTTTTTGTAATTATTGTTATATATAGATATACTACAATAAGGATGATGCAATAGAACCCCTCTTTATTTTCCTCATTTTCTATCCGCTGTATCCATTTAAATTTTTGATTCAAATGAAAAAAGAAAAAGTATGACTTGTTTTGACCTACCAAAATACAAAATATAAAAATCTTGCAACTTTCCTATTAGATCAGTCAAATCTATAGTAAAACGTGAATGACAATTTCTATGTGAAAAATATATTTAATAAACTTCATGACAATAGAGTAAAGTTTTAGAATTATTTTTAAAAAGCAAATCAATGTTGAAATAAGTATTATATGTGAAATGATTAAATACAAAATGCAATGATAAAAGAGTAAACATATTTTCTTTAAAGCAACGAATACAAAAAAACATTATACATTATAAAAAAAATGACTTTAACATTCTTCTATAATAGCCACCGAATCATACGAGCCGCGAGCATAGGTCCATTTTTGGATCATATATCTTTATGCTTGAGCGACAATAGACAATAAATGGTCAGTGACAGGCTGCAATTTATGGCTCTTCGACTCGAACTTACTCGCGCGCATTTTTTCATAATGCCTGTTAAGATGAGCTTTGTTCAAGTCTCTCTTATACTCTCTCCCACACGGCCGAAAATCAGTCTGTGCCATAAATATGTGTTACATAAAAAAAAAAAGAGAGAAGAAAACTTTACGCAACTATTACACGATCGCCAGCTGCATCGGATCGTTTTCTGCGCAGCATCTTTTTTTTCTTCTAATTTACACGCAAAAATTAACAGCAGCGTACACACGGTAAAACTGCGCTAACATTATTACTAATTGCGTTTCCTTTAACGAAAGCCTTTCAATATACGTCGAACATTGCGTCACACAGGCAATTTTAACTAACCTCGTCAGTGCGGACGCTTTTGGGCATTCAATTATATTCATCAGACATTCTCATATAGGAGCGAATCGTATGATAACAAGTGTTTTGTAATCAATTATTTATCATTCTGCGTTTGTTCGCACTCACAATGACAATCACTTAGAAATTGATTTAATTGTGCAAGATATACGTCCCGTGTGTATGTGTGTGCAGTGTGTTTAGGCATACGGGCGCGTAGTCGCGAGCATTTCGTAAATATCATCATTTATTATAATGTCTACAGATTTATCATGTGTGTCGTGCATCAACGAGTGGACTGGAAGTTGATGAAACTCAAAACAAGCTTCATTGACATTTACGAAAAAGATCTTTTATTTGATTGTTATCGTGCTGTAAAATATGTTTGTGTTTTTATTACATGAACTTCCTAATTGACACGCTGTTTTGCTTTAAATTTATGTGCTGAACCATTGTATTTTTTAATAAACATATTTCTAAAATATTGTTATACAAAATTATAAATGTTCATTCAAACATTCATCACTTGCTTAAACTTATCAATTCAATAATAATATTTTTTTTTACGAAATTACAGTAATTTTATCATATTCACAGACAAATACTTTGAAAGTTAAGCAAGCGAAACCTAAAATACCGTAAACATAAAGTTTCAGCAAAATGTTTTTTCCCTTTATGGACTGGAAACATTTTTCGCCCAATTGAATTAAAAATAAACTGTTTGGTTATCGTTTGCAAAACAGCACTTTTTATTGCGCGCGTACAAACCATAATTTACTGTAGCAAGCTGTTCGCTTCTTACTCGCTTAAAATAAGAGCTTTCAAAGAAGCAAATGATGCAACCTTACACCCACATACGAAAACAAAGAAACGGCGACATGCGCACACCCACCACAGGTCTGTGCAATAACACATGAAAACGAAAGCTCATGACTTTTCCATGGTGGTGGGTATTAAGAGGAAAAATAAAACTGAAAACTCACACGGCTATACATCTCGAACGTTCTGCATAAAGAGATAAATGGCATTTAGATAATTTTATCGTAATGTATATGATACCGTATCGAAGTAAAGATTAATAAATGGACATTGATTTACATGGGGCAAGAATATTAATTGAAAATAATAGTGTACTGCCATTATTTGAAATTAATTGCTGGTTGTTATTAGTCAAATAAAATAACTTAATAAAAAATGAATAAATTATTAAATGTAAGCTTAAGTGAAAATTAAATTACATATAAGTTAACACCTAATCGCGATACCGAACATCCCAGCGTGCCAAAGTATCCTGTCCTTCTTTCAAGACTGCGATTTATCTATCTAATCTCTCATTGTTCTTCCCTGTGCACTGTGTGCAAAATTATGTAATATAACATTTGTAAACAATTTGTTAAGCTTAACTAATCCTTCTATAAGACTTCAATAAGGCTTAATAATAAAAAAGAAAATAACTTACCATTAGTACCGCTATATTTTCTGTATTATTAGATGTTTTAAATTCAAAACTTAATTTTCAATTAAGTTTTGATTTAATATTTTTTTTGTTTTTCATACATTTACTGTCTTGTATACTAGATAATTCACACAGTATATTATCGATTTTATTAATACTTTGATCTAAACTTATTTCAGAATATTGCCAATTAAAGAATAGAAGTACTTGAAATTTAAGTAGCCTAATTAACTTTTTTTAACGTTTAACCAATTGAGAAATAATTATCAACAAGAAACTAGATGCCGTAAAAAAGTTTTCATTCCTAAGCTTTTTTCATGAATATTTACCGAACTATAAGACTTCACGTTTATCTCCGAGTCACGAAAGACGGGCAGTAATACCAAATTCCGAATCGCAATAAATCTTATAATAATTTACGATGTTTATTTTATATTTGCAACTTTTTCTGATTTTAAAAGATAAAAAAGTAATTGCTCGCGTTTGAACCACATTGAAAAATATTCGCACATAAAAGCCAACAATTTCATATAATTTTAGTAAAATTTAACGTTCCCACAAGATTTACATAAATGCGGACTGTAAAGCAAATTATCTATATAGTATATTCATGCTCTGAAACTCTACGTCAAAATAAGGGTATTCAAAAGAAACAAATTACGTAAGACCGCCCACTTGAGCAAAAACAAAGAGTTCGACGACATACACTCCCACATGTGTGAAACCTTAAACTTACACGACCACTCCAGATTTCGGTTTTAAATATCCGTATAGTCATATTGTGAAATAAATGGCATCATTTTACCTCGAAAGTGTTACATTTTTTGTGTAATTGATGATACAGTTGCTTCGGATAATATAATTTTTTTTTTTATTTCAAGTTTAAGAAGCTGCTATATTTGTTAAAACGTTTCTATGACAATATAAACAATGAAAATTACTCTCTATATGTTAAAATAATACCTTATTTTATTTTTGTTTTAATTTAAAGCTTCGGATTATATAATATCCTTTTAAAATATTGTTAAGAAAAAAAGTGAAAATTCTTAATATCTATATTACCATAGAATTATTTTATAAACAATTTGTAAGGAAATTTATGCAATATGCTGTCAAATAATAATAAACGTAACCTTTTTAGAATATTCTCGCAATTTACGGTACAATTTTCAGTCCTTGAGCTAAATCAAGCATACTTTACTTCAATTTTAAAAGCATTTAAAGTCATTCAGAAATTTTTTAATTTAAATTTCTTTTTCTATTCTCGAACATCTTTATCTCAAATTCTAATCACCAATTTTTAATTTAAATAACTATCAAGAAAGAACTAAGTTTCACAGTTTCAATGCCTATCGCTTTAAATTTTCAATGCCAATCAAAGTATTTCAATGTCAGCAGTTAAAACAGGCTGTTGAAAGTTATTGCTGGCAGGTCGTCTATTACAGGCTGTCAATTAATTTGCATATTCTGCTATAATCACTATCATTAACTGTGATAAGAATAACTCTGTGTAATTTTCAGTGTGCCAAGAAAAACTTAATATCTGCAAGCTATATTATCTATATATGTATACGAGAACACTGCGATAACTCTTATGAAACATCGGAACAAAAACGTTTCGCGTGTGTGAAAGTGCGTTAATGAATGCTTGAACATGTAGAATAAAAAGTAATATTGCGTGAAATACCTACCCATGCAAACTATTTGATGAATAATATTTGTTTATATTACTGTGAATTGAAAGTCATGATTGCATGATGCTGAAGTTATCGGAAACTTTTTTTTATAAAATAGAATTCTGGCAGGTAACGATCTTTAGATATCAGTAAAGGAAAAAGTGAATATTAATATCTGCTTTATGGTGAAAGCTCAAGAAGATAGATGTTTGTGACATAAAATTGATAAAATATAATCACCTCGTCATTTTTTATGGGCAGAACATTAAAATCAAGGAAGTCCTAAATCAATCGCTGACAAAATTTCAAAATAATCGAAATAAATGTACAATGAAAAATCATATTAAACGATCTTCTACTTTTTAACTAACTTTCTCTTTGCTTTAGTACTTATTGAAAACAATTCAAAAATTAAACCTTAAGTTTTCTAAATACTTTACACAAAAGTTTTATGACAAAAATAAAAGCAAATTGCCGAACGAAATGCGTATTCTCATGCGATACCGAAAAACATACATTTTTCACCCACCGGTAACAAGATTCCTCCCAAAACAATAAAAGCTGTTATAGACAATAGCCAAACCACATCTCTCTCCAGTCATACATTATAGACGTCACAGACAGAAAGAAAAGAAAATAAAAAAAAGAAAAGCTGTTCTCCCTCATGGTGCTGCAGAGCCGCGTCACGAATGTGGCGCGAGAAAGGGTTAGGGTGGGAGGGGGGGGGGGAGCCGTCACGTAAGTCAAGCTTATGCAGCGAGGCAGTCGCGGCGGCGGCGGCGCATTTCCTAATTACAAATAAATCGTTTCCTCGCTGCATACATCCATCGCTAATAGGAGCTGTGAGCTGCGAGCTCCAGCTCTCCGTTAACGTCCTTTAACCGGCGCAAACAACAACGACATAAGCCGCTGCAGTTCACGGGCTCGCCCACCACGACTCGAAAAGCTAAAATGCCCGCCCTCGGCCTTTTTCCTGCACAACTTAAACTTAACGTCACCGTGTGCGCGCGCACGCGCGCCAACCCACAATACCACGGCTATAACACAGCTGCGGAAAAATAAAAATAGAACTCAAAAGTCGCACGCCGGTCGCTTATACACACACACGCACGCACACACACACACACACACAGGCACACCCCGTATGGGTGTAAGTGCACGATTCAAGTCTTAGGTTGTGCTTAAGGAGAGACAACGGAGAGACTAAAACGTCCCGCGAGCGCGCGCAATTACGACACGGTTATAAAACTCCCTAGCCGGAAAGCGCTCGCATAACATTTTATGTAGTGTGTGTGTGTGTGTGTGTGTGTGT
>UELV01097517.1:0-10767 GCA_900490015.1 Megastigmus stigmatizans | reverse complement strand
CCCCCCCCCCCCTGTTCTTTGTATTGTCCAAGATGATGTGTTTGCAGTTGCGCCGTGCCATTGCACGTAGGGTTTTCGCGAATTACAGAGAAAATTCGACGTAGGGAGTGCCCATCCCGGGGCATTTTCCTCAGCGGAATCCCCTCTGGAGAGGGTCTCAGCTGAGCAGCCGAGGAGATAGCGACGACACCGAGTCTGCGAGGGACATCGTCGTCTGGCGCCTTCAAAATCAAATCTCGTGGATTCGGTGGATCCCCAAATTGTAGTAGCGCGTCTCGAGAATTTGCATGCGTCGGATTATTTGGAATTTCGGTTATTAAGTGCGCTCATTTCGTCCGTAAATTCGATCCGTGCAATTTGCCGCGTTACAACCGCTTTTGGCCTCTACGAATTCCTCGTCATGACTTTTGGATTTAGAAATGCATCGCAAACCTTCCAAAGATACGTTAACATGGCGTTGGGGGACCTAGATTTTGTTTTCGTACATAGAGGACATTCTCGTGGCATCTGCTTCATCCGAAGAACACGAAGAGGAGCATTTAAATACAGTGCTCGAGAGACTGCAAAACTTTCCCTTGCATCTCAATTTAAACAAATGTATCTTCGGGGCACACGAATTAGTTTTCTTGGATCACTTTATTAATAAAGATGGCCTCAAGCCAGACCCGAAATTGGTGGAAGTCATAAAAAATTTCCCCAAACCCGTTACTATAGACGATTTACGTCGATCCATTGGATTAGTAAATTTTTATAGAAAATTGATACCGCAGGCGGTTGAAACACAAGGCCACCTACACGCGCTAGTAAAAGGTAACAAGAAAAAAGATAAAACTCCGGTAGTTTGGAATGAAAACGCGGAAAAGGCCTTTCTTAAAATTAAAAACGACATCATAAATACTGTCAACTTAGCACATCCGTGTGAACACTCGGAACTGCGCGTTACTACAGACGAACCTGATTTCGCCATGGGAGCTTCCTTGGAGCAACATGTCGGCTGTTCTTGGCAGCCACTGGCATTTTTCTTCAGGAAATTTACTCCACCTCAGACGCGCTATTTTACGTATGACCGCGAATTGACAGCCATCTATGAAGCACTTAAGTATTTTAACTATTTTTTAGAAGGCCGCAATTTTAAGATTTATACTGACCATAAACCGCTTGTATATTGCGCAATTTAACACGGAAATTCTATATTTGCAAGGTGAAGACAATATTGTAGCCGATTCGTTATCTCGTATAAATTCTTCTATCATGCCAACCATCTTTGATTGGCGAGATGAAGCGTCGGTCGGTGAACCCTTCGTCAAAAAACCCTCGCATCCATCAGTGCTTTCCACTTTCCAACCTTTTTCACCTTAGATGACATAGCGCAAGAACAGTCACCAACGACATTGAATTAAAAGAAATTCTCGCGAATCCCGATCACCCTTTAAAACTAACTATTTTACGGTGGGGACCCAAACGCGTAAAAGTTCACTGTAATTTTTTAGCATCTACCTACAGACCGTTCATCCCTAAAACTCTAAGAAGGGAAATTTTTAAAATTTTTCACATCAACAATGCGCACCCGTCTGTCCGCGTCACCGATAGATTGATCAGAATAGAAAATATACTCTTAACTCGAGGTTCAATATGTAATAATAATCTAAATATTTACTCAATAGTAATAACAACTAAACTTATGTACAAGGGTTGAGGTTGGTGCTCGAGCCGGGCCTCTCAAGTATGGCTTCACAATATTCAATCGCTGGCACGCTATAACAGAGAAGATACGGAGAACCGCCTATCACACATTTTGTGTTTGAACGAAATTTAATAATTATATTATACTATTAATTGTAGTGAATGAAATTTAATATTTATTTTATACGAATAATTATAGTAAATGAAACTTAATAGTTATATTACACTAAAAATAAGTATACTACACTAAACGTTTTACAAAATGTATTTCGCGCCTAAATACAAGTGTGCGACTGGAGTCACCTCAGCTGGCTATCGTATTGGCAAAATGCCTTCGGGCGGCGGTATTACGGACAGGATACGGTACGGTTCGGTACGGTAGTCTCAAGTAGACTTACCGACGGCCAGCTTGGGTGTGTACGGTTACCCATAGGGGGGGGGGGTCTGTAGGTCAACTCCTTGCAGTCTCTCCTAAAAGAATGGTGAAACCACCAAGCCGTTTTCTAAAAGGTGAGAAAGGCGAAACCACTTAACCCACATGGGAGGTCGAACGAGCTAGAGTATAAAAAGCCTTCCAAGTCGGCGTTAATATTAGAGCTAGCTTATCCGAACGCTCCTTAGTCGGATTCTCGCGGTCCTATATGTATCCTAAGGAATGCTTTTCTGGTCGCGGTTGCACCCTCGCCACCTATTGGGTCGGATGAGCGTACTAATGCGCTCGGTATATTCGGTATATACACTTGTGGCATTTCGTCACATTCCCCTCTTTCTTTAGGGGGGGGGGGGGGGGATTTTGGAAAGAAAGGGAACAAAACTTACTCGCAAAGTTTCCAGTCGGTCCACGTGGTGATTTGCTGGTCCTTCAGCCGGAGCAGCCGTTTGTACCGGATTCCGCCGATCCACGCCCATTGCGTCCATTTGTGGTTTCCCCATTGGATTAGCACCTCGCCGCCTTCGGGAAGCTGGTAAGACACCATCGGTCGCTCCGGTGTTGCTTTTGCCTCGGTGGAGTACTCGGGTGCCGCTTCCTCCCTCCTCTGCGGGTTGCGCCGGCGTTTGGCTTGGTGCGGAAGAATGTTGCCGACCAGGGCTATCGTGGTTGCTGGTCTCCTGGTGGCTGGTCTAAATCCTGGCGGAGGAGGACGGAGCGGTAGCGCGGTGGTAGTTGTTGGTGCGTTGGGCCCTGGGGCTTCGGCGACCGGAGGCCGGACCTTCTGCACGACCAGTGTCGGGCGACACGGCTTCCTCTCGCAGGCTTGTGTCGCTGTTGACGGTTCCATGTTGACCGATTTCCTTACGCGCGACGTGGCCGAAACGGCCATCCCCACCGGCGGATTTTGCGAATTTCTTAGCGTATTCTTTTGGCATTCCTTCAAGTCGCTCACGTGTATATTAAGTATAATTTTTCCGTTGCTTGCTTTGAGGTCATATATGACTGGCGATCGTTATATGTAAACAGTGAACGGTCCATCATACTTAGGGTCTAGCTTCGCGTTTCGATTTTTTGCCTCGTCGGAGAGTGTGTGTGTGTGCGCGCTTGAGGACTTGAATGCCAATGTTCGGTTTCCACGGCCTGCGACGTAAGTTGTAATAACGGGCTTCTTTTTGGAAAGTCATTGCCGATTTGGCTCGTACAAATTCGTATGCTTCGTTTAAGCGTTTCAGGCGTGCTTCGGGTGGTAGGCCGGTGTTGTCGAAATTATCGAAACCTCCGGGGGGTGGCAGTTCACGCCCAAAATTTAAGTAGACGGGAGTGTAGCCTGTGGTTTCAGAGGCGGATGTGTTGTAGGCGAAGGTCAATTCCGGTATATGTTTGTCCCATAGCTTATGTTTATTTTGGGACTATTGTGCAACCATCGTCTTGAGCACTCGATTCGTCCTTTCGACGGCATTGCATTGGGGCGTGTAGAGTAATGTGCGACGATGTTCGATGTTGCTGTTGTTTAAGAATTCGGTAAACTCCTTGCTCACGAAATGTTTTCCGTTGTTGGTAGCCGCTGTTTCGGGGCATCCCTGTCGTAAAACTAAGTCTTTAAATTTTGTGATGACGGCTTTCGTGATGGCTGTACGCAGCGGTCGAGCTTCCACCCATTTCGTGAATTTGTCCTGCATGATTGGTCGATGTTGTGTGCATGCATTTCCCCCGGTGTCTATTTCTGCTGGATTTTATATTTCTGACACGTGATGCAATTGCGTACATATTCGGTGCGCTAGACGGGTAAAGGTTTTAGTGATTCCTAGGTGACCGGCCGTTTCAGCATCGTGGTTTTCCTGTAGTATCTGTACGCGTATATCGGTCGGGACACATAATTTCCAGTCCTCTTTGTCGCTGGTATCGTTAAAATTTAAGCTGGTCATAATGCGTCTGTATAGCCGACCGGTTTTGATCGTGTAGTCCTGAATCTCCTGTGGTTTCGTTTGCATTCTCTGAAAAATTTTCTTGTACCACCTACATGTCGTTTTAATCTCGGCTACCATTATTTTCTGTCTTGAAAGCATGTCGACAATTACATTTTCCGAGCCTTTGCGGTATTTAATGTCAAAATCGTATTGTTGTTGCTCGAGTGCCCACCGAGCTAGCCTCCCTGACGGCGATTCGACTTTGTACAGCCATTGTACGGATTGGTGGTCGGTAATGATGGTAAAGTGGTATCCTTCTAAGTACCCTCTGAATTTTCGGATTCCCCACACCGCGGCTAGACATTCCAGCTCGTGTAATTCCTTTCTACATTGTTCAGTGTGCGGCTTACGTAGGCGATCACCCGTTCGACTCCGTCGAGCTCCTGTATCAAGCATGCGCCCAGTCCGGTTGTGCTGGCGTCTGTTTGGAGAGCGAAAGGTTTCGTAAAATCAGGACAGGCTAGGATGGGGGTAGATACCAGATGTTGCTTGAGTGAATCGAATGCCTGTTGTTGTTCTTCTTCCTAGTGCCGTCTTACCGATTTTCTTTGAAGTTTGGTTAAGAGGGCTGTTATCGTTGATGCATTTGGGATAAAACGGCGATACCACGATATTGAGCCGAGAAATCGACGTAATTTTTTCAGACTCGATGGCGGCGCCATTCCGGTCACGGCTTGTACTTTTTACGGGTCTGTGTAAATGCCGTTCCTATCGATGACGTGGCACAAGTATGTTAACGAGTCCACACAGAACTTGCATTTTTCGAGATTCATTTTTAGGTTGGCGGTGCGTAGTCGGTCCAAAACTAAGTCAAGGTGTTGTAGATGTTGGTCGAAGTTTTTGCTCGCGATTATGATGTCATCATGATAAGCGAATGTAAATTCTTCGAGTTCGGGTCCTATGACCATATCGAGGAGCCTTTGGAATGTGGATGGCGCTGAGTGGAGGCCGAAGGGTAAGACGCGGAACTGGAGTAAGCCGCGACCAGGTACGGTAAATGCGGTAGTCGGTTTGCTTTCTTCGGTTAGTTCCACTTGCCAGTATCCGTTTTTTAGATCAATTGTTGACAGGTATTTGGCCCCCCGTAGTTTGTCGATGGTGACGTTGATTTGGTGCAAGGGGTATGCGTCTCGTTCACATTGTTTGTTGACGCGCCTGTAGTCGCGGTGTGTATCGTTGTTTTACTGGTGTCGGGTGTAGTAGTTTAATATGATGCTTTAGCAGAGGAGTCGGGCATTTTATGTCATCAAATTGGCTTATTTTGGTATGGAGGAATTCTTCTAGTCTCTTCGTTTCCGAATCATCTCGCGGTTTCAAGCCTTCGGAGGAGCAGAGTTCACATTCCTATTTTATTGGAGGCGGTAGTGACGGCGGTGATGTGTTGGTTTGGGTGGTGGGGTCTATCGGTATGTCGAAAATCGACGCTCGGTAGTCGATTTTGTTGAGGATGTCCATGCCTAGGATCATTTTATGTGAAAGCGAAGGTAGGACGAAGAATGTGTGGTTAATCTTTCTATCCATGATAAGGGCGATTCCTCCTAGGCTCTTGTCTATGTCAGTTTTTTTACCGTTGGCCATGACTGCGGACAGGTACTCTGTATTTGTGTGCCATCCGTGCCTGCGGCAAGCTGCTGCTATGCCTTCGCTCATGAACGATGACGGGGCTCCTGTATCGATTAGGGCTGTTACTGGACGTTCTGCCACCCAGACCAAGAGTATGACACGGCCTTCGCTTAATTTTTGGGCTTAGTCCCGCTTGCTTGCGACCTGCCCACGTACGCGTTTCCCGGCCTGTGGCATGGGCATTTGATGGTGAGGATATTATCCTTGCCGCAGTACGAGCAAAAAATTTTCTCGGGATTTTTACATTCGCGGCGGCTGTGTCCGGCTCGTTTACACCTCCAGCAGCATCCTTCTCGGCTATATGATGTGTCGGCTGCTGCCAAAGACATATTGTAAGTGTTGCGTGTTATTGTGTGGGTATTCTCGTTGTTTCTGCGTCGTGTTAGTTCTTCAAATCGCTCGCCTTTCCGTACCCGACCCGAGATAGGCATGCACTAAGGTGGCAGCTAGTGCAGTGTACTCCACGCGCAGGTCAACTCCCACAGCCGTGTGGCAGTCGGACTGCAGATAACTTTTCCCGCAGGATGATGTGGGTTCGAAAATATACTCTTAACTCGAGATTCAATATGTAATAATAATCTAAATATTTATTCAATAATAATAACAACTAAACTTATGTACAAGTGTTGAGGTCGGTGCTCGGGCTGGGCCTCTCAAGTATGGCTTCACAATATTCAATCGCTGGTGCGCTATAACAGAGAAGATACGGAGAACCGTCTGTCACACATTTTGTGTTTGAACGAAACTTAATAATTATATTATACTATTTGTGACGAAACATCACAAGCACATATAGCAAGTATACCGCGCGCAGTAGTACGCCCATCCGACCGCTACGTGGCGAAGACGCAGACGTGATCAGAAAAGCAGTCCGCAGGATATATATAGGACCACGGGAATCCGACTAGGTAGCGTTCGGCTAAGCTAGCTATAGTAGTTCGCCGACTTCAAAGGCTTTTATACTCTGGCACGTTCGACCTCCCAGGTGGGATAGGTGGTTTCGCCTTTCCTACCCTTTTGTAAAAAAGGCTTGGTGGTTTCACCATCCTTTTTAAAGACTGCCAGGAGTTGACCTACAGTCTCCTCCCCCCTGTGTGTAACCGCACACACCCAAGCTGGCCGACGTTAAGTCTACTTAAGACTACCGTTCCGTTCCGCACCGTACCGTAACCTGTCCATAATACCGCCACCCGGAGGCGCTTTGCAAATACGACAGCCAGCTAGGGTGACTTCAGTCGCACACTTGTAATTAGTCGCGTTTAAATTTGTATACGTAATTTTAGTAAAATATAGATATTAAGTTTATTCGTTATAATTAATCATTAACTTTTTTCTCTACGATTAATGGTTAAGTTTATTTGCTAAGATTTATTTCTATCAAAAACGGTAAATATGTGACAGACAGTTCTCCGGATATTTTCTGTTATGGCGTAGCGGCAATCGAATATTGTGAAGCCCCACTTGAAAGGCATGACCCGAGCACCGAACTCGATCCTTGTACATAAGCCTTATTCTTATTGTTATTGAATAAATATTCAGAGTTATTATTACACATCAATGTCCGAGTTAAGAGTATCTTTTCAAAACCTACATCATCCTCCGGGAAAAGTAATCTGCATTCCTAGTATGACACGGCTGTGGGAGTTGACCCGCGCGTGGAGTATCCCGGTTGAAAAAAATCAAATGGATATCCACGTGGAAAATCCATGTGGATATCCACGTGGACATCCACATGGATTGAGATGGATTTCACGTGGATTTAGATGGATTTCATGTGGGATTTTACTACTCTTTTCCACTTGGTTTTCCACGTGGATTAAAAATATCCACATGGATTTTCAGGTTAACACCGAGGAAATCGATCTGAATTTCGGAGAAATTCGCATTTTTATGTGGATTTAGGTTTAGACCATTATATGTAATGTTGGCATTTCTTCTAATCTTATTATTAATTATTAAACATATAGTATCTACACAATTATTAAAATGATCAAAATTATTTAAAACATTGCAGTACAAAAAAAATTTAATTATAAATGTTTGTTCAATATTACTGAATTTTATATTCAGTTTATTATTATCGACTCTATAATTAGTTCTTTCTGTTACTAATGTATATAAAACTTGTTCATCTTCAATAAAATTATTAAAATTATGAGAAATAATTTCAAATATTTCGGCTTTGTATTGTATTAATATCACTTCATTATTACAGTTTTTACAATTCTGTATTAGTTGTTATAATTTTGACTTATTTAAAATTTGGGTATTTAAACATTTCTCGTGTTTATTACACCATAACATAAAAAAAAGTCATCACTTATTTCACGAATTTGAATAAATTTGTGTACATATTCTATTTCATTATTATAAGTTTGTTAGTATTAGAAAATTTTTCATTAAATTCAAATAACAAATTGAATTTAAAAAGTTATTCAGTTCATATGATTCATTATTTTGTACAATAAGAGAATTATACAAATTATTATAAAATAGAATACATTCCAATACTAACTTAAATAATTCATTAATAAACAATTCATTTTTAATACAAGTAATTGAAATCATTATTTTTAAAAATATTATATTATTAATATTTTTCAAATTTATACATAATTGTTTAGTAATAACTTGATCTCTTAACTTATAAAAATCCAGTTTTAAAATAAATGCTACTCTTCTTACAATAATTTTTACAATTTTTACTGTACAATATTGAATGTATTGTTCAATATTTTCATTATACATAAAATCATTCATATGAATGGTAATACTGGGACCATTTGTATCATTATAAATCAAATAATTATCAAGATTTAAATTGTCTGAAGTTTCAAATATTTTTAAATAATAATTTCCATAATTATTATCGTACAGATTGTCTGGATATAAAGTATTACCCCACTGATAATAATAAATATTGTTATCAATTGTATCAATTTTTTGAATATATAATTGCAAGATATCATTACATTTGAAAATATAATTATAAATATGAATCAATATTAAAATATTATAATTTGTCAATATACCGAAATATTTGCAATTAAAAATTTCCTTAAAATCATCATTAATGAAACGATCATTGTTGAAACATTTACCCAATAGTGTATATGTTACTAATTACCAAGAAATTAATTTTCTTTTCAATTCTTTTTGAAAATAGAACATATTTTGCACAATACAATGAATAACATTACTGACATAAACAGTTATTGTATTGTGAACTTCATTATCATACTGTATAACAATACAATTGTCGCAAGATTTCTTACAAATTGCATCATCATATTCTAATTTTAAATAATGCAACATTATATTGTGCCTGCAGTAAATGTTATTTTTTAAAAAAATATAAAAATTAAACAATTCTTTTTGTCGCCGTAAATGTTCCACCGATTCAACTTGTTGCGATTTTTGCGAATGAATGTTTAATTTTTTCAATCTACAAACAAAAATTAATATCCTTATTATTGTTATACTTACTATTTATTATTATTATTTATTATTATAATCTGCTACTATTTATTTATTTACCTTTTATAATCGGAGTAATTGAATAATTGCAAACATAAAGAATTTTTATCGTTCCTGCCACTCCTTCCACATTGTTGAACAAATTCATTGATGTTAGGAAACATGTTGTAAATTAAAATGAAATTCGTTTCGGCTTTGTCAACACCCATACCAAATGCTGAAGTGGCGATGACAACACAGATATTTTTGTCATCTGCCCAATGCATAGATATCATTTGTTTTTCTAATTCATACACTTGGGAATGATATAAAATACTACGGTAAAATCCGTTCTTTTTCAAAAAGAAATGCAATTTTATACAAGTTTTTATTTCCATGCAATAAATGATCCCACTTTTATTTTTTAAAATTGTTTCTAATGCCAGAAGAATAATATTGAATCTAATATTCTCATTTTCTAACAATTTAAATTGCATTATAGAATCTTTTATTGTACTCAAATCATATTCGGAATCATTATACACATTCATTAATGCAATATTGGTGATTAATTCTTTTATTCTTGCGATTTTCTTTGAAGATTTATCAATTGTCGTTGTGTCGAAACACAGTATTTTCAAATTGTCACGTATACTCAAATCTGTAAGAAAATAAAAACAATTAATTTAATAATATTGTAATTAAGATATATAATAATATGTAGACCATTACATACATTAAATGTATATAATAGTATATGAACTATAAAATACTTTTCGTCAATATAATAGTCTATACGCTATTAGAGAATACAAATAAATAAAGAAAAGATTACTCACGAATATTTTGAAGTAATGATTTTCCATTTTTAATATTATCTTTTATAAACAAAATATCGCAATATTGCAAAGTGGCACTATAAAATGTCCAGGGCACATTTATTTCATACTCTTGCATAATATCAAACAAATCCATGTATGATTTTCTAAATGTGTTACCCCAGGTATTGATAACATGACACTCGTCTATAATAATTCTTTTTAATAAATTATTAATCTTTAAATAATTTAAAAAGTTCCCGACGTCTTTATTACGAAGTTTTTCTGGCGTTATGTAGACTAATTTTAAATCCTTTATAACATTTTTAAATTCACTAGGTCTTTGAAGAATATTATTTATACTTCGACGCAAATCCCCAGATAGATTCAAATGCTGAATCTAAAAATTATTATTATTATTATTATTAAGATTATTATCATTTTATTATTTACGTACCTTTAAAGAAGACAATTTTAAACATTGATCATTGATCAATGATATCAGAGGTGAAATTATTAAGTAACATCCTCCACTTAAAATAGCACTAAGTTGTAAAGTTAAAGATTTCCCTGCTCCAGTGTTTAAAACACAAATAATATTATTATCATTTAAATTGTTTAAAATAACACTTTGTTGATTTTCTTTAAAAAAGTCTTTCAAAAATACACGCTGCAAACAATTTATTACGTTGCGCTCCATGTTCGACGAAAGACTGTTTTTAAATTACATTCCATTCAAATAACGTTAAAAAACCTTCATTTAAAAAAGTAGAACCCCCCCCCCCCC
>UELV01097516.1:19153-31336 GCA_900490015.1 Megastigmus stigmatizans | reverse complement strand
TATATATATATATATATGCGAAATAAAGCGCTGCTCCAATTATGAAGTTGCGTTGATAATTTGAAAAGGGAACGCGCTGAGCAAAAAGCTCCTTTTTCTTTTTCTTAGAAATCAAATTGATCATCGCGTCGATCAACGCAAGAGACGTCAGTTTTCTCATGGCCGCGCGGCGATCGTTCGCCTTCCATCCTATTCTTTATGCGTCACTCATACGAGTGCACTTGTTTGCATTTCGTAAAAGAGTTTATAAAAAGAAGGCGGCGGCGAGTGTCTGTGTGCACGTGCGCCGATCGGGTCGCAGAAGAGAAAAACTCGTGGCTGAAAATGAGCAGAGCTGCATGCGCGCGCTACGTGTATTTGAATATCTGCAGTGCGTTGGTCAAACGACGTGTTGATCTGTAGGTATACTGGAATTTCGAGCTGATGCCGGTGGGACGAATATTAGCGTTGACGAGGAAATTAATTTTTAATAATGTGGCGTTTATGCTTTTTTATTAAATTTTCCAAAGTATGAACTTTTATTTTATAGAAATTTAACATGTTGATTTACAATTGAAACATTATTATTAAGTAATGAAAACGGCCATTGTAAAGTATATATTTTAGTGCAAGCTTGAATTCGAATTTTAATATATATGTAGTTGCTACGCTATTGCAAGCGAATCCAAAGATTAAAACAAAATTCTAATAAAAAGAAACCGTTTCGTGGATAAAATTATTATTAAGAACGTGATGGTATTCACATCCCCTTATGATCCTTTATCGCTCACCTACGCACGTTTATTGAGTCATCGCGACAATATTATTACCTATACCGCGCTATACGTTATAAATCTTTTCCCTGCATTTTTTTTTTCGATAAAAACAAGCTGCCTTTATACTCATAACATGTGCCAATAAATTAATTCATCAATTATTCCAAAAAATGCATCACTCACTTAAAACCGGTAATGTATATACAAGCACATTAACCAGACATCTTAATCGAACATCGAACGATATAAATACTCTCAAAGGACCTCACAGTCTCGCATTACAAGTTCTCATTCAAAACCCTTGCACTATACAACCTCGAATAAAAACCAACGCATTCTCAAAGTCGTACAGGTGTATTTGAAACTGCCTCCTGCACTGATTCATATTCAATCGTCCATCGCGTAACTCAGCGATAAAGGCTCGAGCTACGTTAGAGCGATGGCAAAAAGCTCTGACAAAGGGGGATATATACCAGGCGATAACGATCGTGAAAGTGAACGCGCGAGCGCGAGGCGTGAGATGTATAATATGTAATAGTGTGTATGCATGCACGCGCTTGGGAGCGAGGAGAGCGCGTCAAAGTCGGTGGGCAGTAAGGTCGACGAAGGACGTCGGTAGCAGCGGCCGTCCGTATTCTATACGCAACGATCTCTAGCGAGCGAGGCGCGTGTGCGGCAACGTGCGCCTGCTGCTGGATTCCGATGTACACCTGGAGGGAACAATATACGCACCTTTCAAGCGACGATGTCTCGTTGGTGGGAAGGACGTTGGCGATTGTATACACGGGTGGTGGATGTGGAATTCGAGTGGAATTGTCTACGCGTGTATATGTCATTTATAATATATTGGATATTGTTATTGCTTTCCGCTTTAATTCCTTTATGCCAATCAGAAAGAAATTAGATAAATTGTATATCGAGCTGAATTCACTGCGGCGATTATGCATTCTTAATTGGAAAATCAATGTTTTTTTTAACGCGATTCTTCTAATCTGTCATCTCTAAGCATCTTAAATTGACTTATAAATATATCCGTAAACAAGCTGAATGAATGAATTTTAATTTTTATGAATATGCACGTCGAGTGTAATATATATATTTTTCCTTTTATTAGATAACGCATTCGACTTGAAGTGTCCTTGCGAATTTCGACAGATGACTTCTCGTAAACATCGTGTAAATAGATCGCTTATTTTGATACCGCTGCACTTATTACTGGAATATCAGTGCAAGGTATAAAAACGAACCACTTGCACAATCGAGAGGCTGAAAATTTTACAAGCGTTCCAACAGCAGGTCGCGCGCGAGATATGCACGTGCGTGCATTCCTTTACTCACTTAACATTTTCGCTATCATCCAATTCCTTTCTTTCGGACTGCGGCGACCCATATATATATATATATTATCCGCTGGTGCACACGTGCGGAGCTGCTCCGTTTTCGACATTCCCCGGCTAGTGGCCAACGGAGAGTCGGTTAATCCCCTCGAGAGACACGAGACGCCTTACGAACGCGACGCGCGGCCGCGACAATGTAACTCGCCACGAGTGCAGAGAGAAGATAATGATTTCCTCGACACGTGCACATGTGCATGCAGTCGCGACGCGACGCGCGCTTCGAGTTTCTTACCTATACCGTCTTCTTCTTTTTCTCTCACTCGTCTTTTTTTTTTCTTTATTATCGTCTCGAGCTCACGTCATCCCTCGTACGTTTGTAATATATTTTTCTTGCCTTCGACTTATCAAGGATGTGCAGCTAAGCGCGCATTCGACTCGGATTGTCGAGGAAGCGAAAAATAAACCTATGGCCGCCGTCGTGTCGGTGCGAGAGAGTTGGGAGGATGTGAAAAAAAGCCGAGCGCGAGAGAGAGGGTATCTGTTGTTGGTGAGGAAAAATGTGTGTGTGTGCGAGAGAGAGAGAGAGAGAGAGAGAGGGAAACGGAAGCGTAGGAAAATTTTATGCGATCGTTCGGTATAAAATTAGAATGTGTAATATAGGCTGAGTGCATGCGTGCGTTGACAGGTCTTTTCATATTTTCGCGTTGAATTAAAAAGGTGTCCGCGCGTATACACACGAGATGAATAGACGATAAAAGACGCGTTTTATATATGAATTGAAAGAGGTTTTTGTGCAGAGCACGGATATAGTCGATAAAACAATGTATATTTTATAGTTATCGAACATAGGATAATTTTGCATTTAAATGAGTATATATTAAACTTGGAATGATATGTGATCTGATATAATAAATGTTTTCAAATTTTTTGGTCATTTGTTGTGTGGTGCAATTTATAAAAGTAAAGCATTTTTGTGGTAATAAGTAGCTGAAGAAATGTAACGAAACGTATGAAAATGTATATAAGAAAGTATTAAATGTATAAAAATAAAGAGGCCCTAGAAATCAATGATTCTGTACTGAATTGCGCGGCTATACTCGAGACCATAAAGTTACCTCAATAGTATAAATAAAACTTGAGACTCATTCACGAGATTGTCGCATATTTTTTATTCAGGGTAAAATCGCTATTTTTAATCAATTCAAACTGATATTATCAATATTTGCAGCTATTTTATCCATAATACATCATATGCCGGTTTGCATGTAAGTTAATGTACCTTTGCAAAATCTTAAAGTTGTAGCTTAAAAGCTCAAACAACTCTATCTCCCACTCACTGTTTTCGAAAAATCCATAAAAAAAAACACGTGTATAAGCATGCACAATCCTTTTCATTTTTGCGTCGCGTGCACTCAAATATGCATGCGACGTGCGCGCGACATAGCTTGTTTTCCTGCCACACAGTTTTCTCCCCCTTTAACCAACATATCCTCCGCGATAAATATAAGTCGAGCACACACACTCTCTCTCTCTCTCTCTCTCTCTCTCATTGCGGTGCACGCGCGAGAAAATGCACACGTGCGTGTGTCTCGACTCTAACGCCAGCGTCTATTGCCTATACACCTACATGTAGTACTTAATTGCAATTACGCGGCTTATATGGTGCCGCGCACCAACCATGTAACCGACAGATCCACTCGTCGACTCTTTGTCATCTACGGAAATTCTCTTGATTGCTTTTCTGATCGTTATCGAGCTAACTTTGACGCAGATTCCACATAACAGTATATCTTACTTCTTTTTAAGGGTAGCGTGTTGTTATTTGAAAGCTGCATCAGGAAATGTGGATGCAGTATATAAAATTCATAAATAAAATCATTAAAGAATGAATGAATTTGTCGTAGGTGGATTTTTATCATCGCGTTTATTTTCTTCCTTTCTCTTTCATCGTAAAAAAGACGTTAAAATACTTCCGCAAAAAGAAGTAATCGTTTTGCTGAGATGATGATATACAGAGGAATCGTAGATGCGCTTTAGGAATAGCTATAAATATATACCATACAACTTGTTTTATGCATGCTCAGTGTCTGTTACTTTTTTTACATCGTCTATTTCAAGTATCGGACGGAGATCTTACCATTTTTCTTATGTACTATCGATCATGCGCCATCCATTCAACGTGTAATATTTTTACTATTTCTTAGTAATTATTAAAGAAAATTATACAGTTCTGCACCTATGGCTATGTGAAAGACATGTGTTTATGATGTATCGTGTTCAATTCAGACAATGAACAATTTGATATCATTATTGTAAGTGGGTAATACTTTTCAAATTATTACTTGAATGTGCAGGAGAAGGAAAAGAGACTGGCATTATCAAGATTTAAACCTGCAGACTTTGAACTGCTCCAAACTCGAAAAGAAGTAGATTCAAGTGCTTATTACTACTTTCTTATTATTGTATTAAAAATGGCAGTGTGAAAAAGGTTAGATAGCACTTGAAATATGTTTAAAAAAAAATGTAACAGAAAGTCGTAAATATTATTAACGTAATGACGAATTCCTTGACGATGAGATAGTCCAATCATTTAAAAGACAAGCATCTGAAGTATCAAACAGCAATTTTAAAATTCCATTTATCATTTTTTGTACAAGCAAGATGAAGCTATCTTTGATATTTTTCACATTGATTTAGCATACAATGTTTCTACTTATCTATATCTGTCAAATTATCAACAAAAATTAAAATTTGGTACATAATGTAAATACCTGATTGCACAAGAATCTTGTTCTTGTCCAATAAACATCATAACCACATGCCTATACAACAATCTCGCAAATAGGAAACCACCTATCAATTAATCAGAGTCTATTTTCCGCCTCGTGTAGTTCGCTATTTCCGTTTCTCTTTCTTCATACATCTTTCATTCCCCCCTTCTCTTGCTTCCATTTCCCTCCTCTTCTTCCTAGATCTATAAGTGACATGTTCGCATGCATTATAGAGCGAGTCATAGACAACCAGGCGGCTCTTATCACATTTTATACTGGTATGGACAAAAATAGACTTCTATTTCTTGCTCTTTGATATTTGAAAATACGTACTCCTGTTGCGGAGTTGATGGAGTTTTCGATACGGTCGATTGATTAAAACTCGTTTATCATTGTATTTCGTCGATGCGAATTAGCTATAAAGATCGTTATTGAACGATTGCAGAAATGATAAAACGATAGAGAAGAATTTGTCTGTCGTCGGATTTATATAAGAATTATTATATAATATTAATGTCGCGACTGCATAATTGCATTATTGCGATTGACAATCAAACCGAGAACTTTCGCCGCCGATTTAATTGCTGTGCCATTCACGTTTGCATTTCTAAAGGCTCAGTTGTTGTTCGACAGGTAACGTTTCAAATCTTATGACATACAACATTTGTTTTTTCAAATTTTATCCTTTAATTTTAATCATTGTATTTTTTATAACTAAATAAATAATGCAAAAGGTTGTTATTTTTACGAAATAAAAAAAGAATTCTGTACGAGATACATAATTGAATCTCTCATTATAATATTTAACGCAATATTGCGAAATCGCGATACTTATAACCTATTTTCAACATGATCTCATCGTAACCATTGTCAGAAAATACTCAATGTAAATTATCCTTCAATTATTTCTTCTTCTAGCAGCCTCGATGGTAGATCCTGCAAAGACGAGATCTACAGGATGGGCCTCGGCAACAGCTACTGCGAGGGAAATCTGAATTTCGCAACGGCCTCCGAAGATGACGAGGTCTACACGAAAAAGAAAGTGTCGAGGGTGAGTTGACAGAATTTCTCTCTTTCTCTCTCTCTGCGCGTTGCCTCACATCGACAACTTTTTTATTCATCTCCTTCATTATGCACCTGCGCGAATTCCGTAACGCGCGCAACTTCGTTTCTTACCCCTGTTTATTTTACGGAATGTCGTTAGATCATTTCCATAGAAATGCAGGAGCTGCGTTGCAAAATTATTGTGCTTTTGTTGACTCTGATAAGATTAATAGAATTTAATTTAGCATAGAATAAAATATGATATAGAGTTTAAAAGTCACTTATACCGACACTATTCTAATAAATATTTATTACAATTGAAAATATTTTTATCAACAACGAAAATACCCTGGCAGATAAAAATAAAACATAAAAAAAACCGAACAAGGGATCGTTTTCATAAAGCCAAGCTTATTTTGAAATTTCTCTCAAAATACATTTTAAAAGTGAATGCGAGATAAATAAAAAGCAGAAAAAGACTCGTGCTCGATTGTTTTGAAAACGTACTTCTAACGCCGTTCCACGTATCAAAAACTCAACATCGTATAAGAATTCGGAAGACACGACACATCTCAAACAAACACATAAGTTTTTTCATCGCCGCTGTTTCAAAAACAAAGCGTATGTTGCACCCGGAAAACTGGTACATCACCACTCGACCAATGCCTGCATGCGCATCGAATTTCCCAAACAAAAAAAAAAGAAATAGAGAGATCGTCAACCTCCATCGGTATCGCAAATTTTCCACGGTTTTCGCACAACGCGCGACGGAAAGACCCGAGATGTCCAAATAATCTCGGTATAATAACACAGGCATTACTGTACGGCGTCGGCGGCGGCGCGCATGTAACAGAGAAGCAATATAACGCTCGCGTATACACGCCGCATGAGCAATGAAAAAAGAATGTCGGCTGTTTTTGCTCGGGCACGTGCGCTTCGCCTTTCCTGTTTTGTCACACGCACGCGGACTTGGTCGTCGTCGTCGTCGTCGTCGTCGTCGTGTATAGTCGCCGCTGCTGGCGTCGTGTGTCGCTCGTTGGGAATTTAGGCCACCAACAGACAGACAAACAGAGAGAGAGAGAGAGAGAGAGAGAGAGAGAGAGAGAGAGAGAGAGAGAGAGAGAAAGAGAGACTGTACATACACGGAGGCTTTTCCGTGTTGTCGAATCGGCATCTGATGCAAGGCGCGTATGTGTGCAGTGGATCGGTGAGCGGCCCCCGGTGGCGGCTTATTGCGGAGGTGGCGGCTCCAAATTGATGGCTGTTCCTTCTTAACGAGTGCCTGTTGCTGTTGTTGCTACTGCTGATGTTCTGTATGCTCGGTTTTGCAATTTTTTTTTGCTTTTTTTTTCGCGGAGGCGACAGGTATATCAGGAGAAGCACGTATACGATTTGAAGGATCTTTTTGTCGTTGGGTTTAGAGTCGTTATTTTTGTTTCAATTGTGAGGGACGTGCGTTGAGCTTTGACTGATTAATTTGAGGATGAAACAAAATTTTCCCGGTAGTTAATGAATTTTTAATTGAGACTACTTAACTTGAGAATACCGATTCCTAAATCGGCACTTGAAATGTGTGCAATATGTTAAAATAATAAATACGAATTTTTCAAGGCATTTTATGAGCCTTAATTTGTAATTATAAAAGACTATTCATTTATCGAGAATAAAAGCTTATATATACTTTAAAAATAGCACTTTTTACAAAGCATATAATTTATGTATCTGAAGTAAGCTGATTTTTTTTACAGTACGTGACAATCTTGGCTAATTCATTTATTGAAATTATTCATTTTACATACAATGGCGCGATAGTCTCAACAAAACAACAATATTTTTCGCCTCGCCAAGCAGCAGCGTATATATATAAATATATATGGTCGCGGCTGGTGGTGCATTCATCAGCACAATCGCCTCTGCAATAAAAAGAAACGTATTTAAAAGTATGCAAAACACTCGCAGAAAAAAAAATACCCAAGTTAAACAGTTACATGACACAAAGTTCACGATTACTTTCTTTTTTATCTATGGAATTATTGGAAACACTCGCTTATATAGTCATATCTTGTACATTTTAAAAATAAGTTTTGAAAATAAGTATTGCAGGTGCAAAAAAAATAACATTTGCATTGTAATATTCTGTACAAATGTTCGCGGGTTTAGAAACGTATGTGTAATTGGTAAAAGTTTAATATTATAATGAATAACAGTCGTTTTGTTATTTACAACATTTCTCGAGTCTCAATATGCTTCTAAGTATAGTTTACTAAATATAAGCAAAAACTAAATCGAGCCGTTGACCCACATCCAACGCCAATTCAAGCCGAAGCGCATCGTCATATCCTTTCAGCAATCGAAACTGCGCACGTTGCGCCTATATAATCCATTTCCTGAGCCGCGTGCAGTGCACGAAAATCGATCGACAAGAGGCAGTTTAATGCATCAGCAGAGCCGCAGTGGCTATTGGCAAGTTGCGTGTTCCGCACGTGTGCAAAAATCGCCGGAAGTGCAGGCGCGCGAGCGAGCACTCGAGGCAAGCACCAGTGAGATTTATAGCCTTTATGGACTCGGTCCGTGGCAGTTGTACTAAAAATAGATCGTCCGAGAGAGAGAGAGAAAGAGAATCGAAGATCCCCCGCTTATGACGACGATTGTCATCGTGTACTTCCGATGCGCGTGTACAGCTTGTTGTGCTGCTGCTGCTGCTGATGCTGCTCGTGCGAGTAATTAACGTCGATGCGTCATCTCTAATACTCTTTTTGTCGATGGTTCTTTTTCTTTCAAGTTCGCTGCGGCTTTTTACTGGTTGATTGTGTCTTGATAATAGGAGGCAGGTTGGATATTTAGCGTGATTGTGGCTCTTTATTTTTAAATCGAGGGAACTATTAAAGCAGGGACTGGGTTTGGGTAGGAGTTATTAAATGGATGACATGACAATTATCGTTGATCGTTCGCGTTAAGTTATTCATTTTACAGCGCGGATTTGCTTTTTTGTGCTCCGTGCCTGTCTGCACGTGTGGTGCGCATAGAGTGGCCAAGTAAAAAAAAAATTGTTTTCTTAGTTTATACGTTAAAGTTGTTGGTCTTAAGTGAACGGAAGTGTGTTTGACAATGTGCATGATTGGGTTTAATCGCTTTATTTGGCAAGAGGCTGATGTTTAGATGGATTTAATTTCAAATTATTAGCCAAAAATGAAATATTTATATTAATAAACATTCTATTTGTGCTTTGTCAAGGAATCACAAATGATTTTCTGACTTTATAATTGTTTTTCACGGTAACAAAAACAGTCCATAATAGTAAGAAAAGAATCATCTTTATCAACCAGCCCCATCAAACAATGATAAAAAAAAAGTTATCAGCCGAAAAGTTTGACCAATTTCTATGTGGGCAAACTTATATCATGAAAGCGCAGTATAAGCCATAGCCGTGGTAAAAGCCATGCACACGGGATAACGCGTACACAGCTTTTCTAAGCATTCGCACACTGCACGGATATATAGGCGCTCGTGTGTATTTATATATACATGTGTATGCGCGCAGCATTGAGTTGCCAACAATCAGTCAAGGTCCCTCGGTTCTCCTTGCTCACACGTGTAACGTGAAAAATATATATATCTTATTACACGGTGGCCGGTTCGCGAGCGGCTGTCGCGCTGCTATCTCTACCCGATGTCACCTTAAACGCGTTTTCGCTGTCTGCACTCGAGTTTCTCCTACCTCTTCTTCTTCTTCTTCTTCTTCTTCTTCTTCTTCTTCTTCTTCTTCTTCTTCTTCTTCATTTTTTTATCTGTACCGCGATAGTCGAGGATTTTTCGAGCTATAATACACGTGTGCTTTAAGCGCGTGGCTTTTTCCTATGCGAATATATTATACCTGTCGAAAGTTTTTGGAGGTCTGCTGCTTGATTGCCTTGTTTGATAATTCTTTATTGGTGTGCAGCATCGTATCGCGGAAAATAACTTTTATTTTGTAATTTGTCGCGCGTGTTGAGTATTGATTGCGTTTATAGGAGGAATTAGGTTTTCTTACTATAGAGATTCTAGAAATCGATTAGAGAGGAGAATACGATAATTACTCAAGGGCGCGCGAACATCGTTTTGTAAAAAATTGTAAAAAAAAAAAATACGTCACGCTCATTAAAAAGTATAGAATTCCGATTAATCAAAGTAAGTATAGAATGTCTATTCATTAATCTCTTCTCGATAAGTAAACAAAATAATAACAGCGTCGAAAACACGAAAAACACAACAGTTTGCGTATCGTATAGCCCCACGCTGTTCCCTCTAAAAAGAAAAAAAGGCTACTCGCTCAAGCTGTCAGTCCTCATTTCATTGGAATAAATGAATAAGCGACAATTCGGTCTGCGGGGCAAAAAAGAAGGAATGCCCGATTAGATGGAAGGAGACGTAGTAGTCGTTGCACATGCACCGAGACAGACGCGTATATATACATAAGTAGTTGCAGGGAGGCACAGTTAGACGGCGGCGCGGCGAGTCTCTTATGTAAAGATGGCACGTTCCGGCGAATGTGATCGGCTGCGCGTCAAACTCTCTTTCTCTCTCTCTCTCTCTGTCTCCGCGCGTGTGCGTGTGTGTGTTGTATAGCCCGGATTTTTTTTTGTCTCGCGGTTATATGTGTGTCCGTGTCCGTGTCCGTGTCCGTGTGTCCGTGTGTCCGTGTCCGTGTCCGTGTGTGTGTGTGTGTGTGCGTGTGTGTGTGTGTGCATGCGCAGCGAGAAACTCGTGACTCTGTCTCTTGTGCCGACGCTGCTGAATTAGAGGAACGCGGTCGAGAATTTGGACTTTGCAACTGCTGCTGATGTTGATGAGGATGATTTTGTTGGAAGCGCGTGGATGTAGGTCGATTTTCAGGATTTTCGTTGCGATAGGGACAGTTGCGACATTCTGGTGCTTATCGTTATCGATGCGCTAATTTTGACTTTGGCGTAGTTTCAAATGTCAGGATAGTATATCGAATAGACTGTTAAGAATTCGTTCTAAATCTTACTACAAACGAAAAGTATACTATAATGATACAGTAGTCTCTAATGCTATTTTTTTTATTTTTCAACTTAAACATACAAAAAACATGTGAACATATTATTGGTAAAGGATAAAAAGCATATACAATAGAGTAGTCTCATCGATTTAATTTCGAATCATTGTCGATGTGATGTCTTTTGCATATTTCATCTGTCATTCAGCCTTGAGTCAAATAGATCTCGGGTTTGTTTTCTTTCCTTGTGCACACATTTCAAAAGAAGCCATTGAAGAAATAATTTCCTTAAAGTCGCGCATATATACGACACTCCATATTGATGATCATCGCGCGCAGCTCCACGAGTAAGCAGTTTTTAGTGCGCGTGTGACCTAATTCCTCATCCCTGGCTTTTGTGGACTCGGCAAATATACACACGCCGAATCGATTTTCAAACTTGCTGCAATTCGTCTCGTTCCTTTAAATATATACGAGCATTCAGAACCGTCCGAAATATCATATCGTATAAGTTTCATTGTTTACTAGATATAAAATCGTCAGTTCTGCAGTTGCGATAAAATAAAGTCATGATCCGCCAGCGATTTCACCGAGATAAGCTGAAATATGTATCGGCTTATATACTTGCAGGCGTAGGACTCCAACGAGTTTATAATCATCGCGTCGATCGGCGCCGCTCGTCACGTGAGAGCGCAATGACTTTTCTAATCTTTTCCGCCGCGTTAGGCTGCCGTGTTATATGTTTATGTAGAAAGTACTTTCGTGCGGAACGCAGGTATCTACCGTATGTATACGCACGCGTGTGTTTTCTCGCTCTCTGGTCGATTGTGTAACGATGGACTCTTCTTCTTTTTTTTCTCCCTCCGTCACTTTATGAAACTGTCACGTAATGTCGTCATGCGATCCGCGAAACTTTCCTTCATTTATCATCCGACCGATGGCGGTATATCCTTTATATACGATCTGGCTGTTATACAGTGTCGGCTCAGCTCTTGATTTGCATTTTGTGAACTTTAGAGTTTCTCGTTAACCTTCTGACAGCCGGAATTTTTCCTACTGAAAAAGTTTAACTTTCTCAAAATTTTCCATATAAATGTTTCTTAAGTAATAATATATGTGGGCCGATCATGGAATGACGCCATATGGCGTCATGCCGGCTGGTGGTGGTAAAGGGAAATTTTCAAAATTTTTATATCAGCAAAGAAAGTTCTAAGGGTTTTAAGTGTTTCTGAGAACGATTTTGATACTTATTTTGATCAAAAATGGATGCTAGATAATGT
>UELV01097516.1:0-19133 GCA_900490015.1 Megastigmus stigmatizans | reverse complement strand
CTAGATAATGTTTTTCTATTTATTATTTATTTCGTTTCACATGAAAGTAGAGAGACCGATGCCAGACAAAAATACGATATTTTTAAAATTTTTGGTCTGCCATCTTGAATTCGCCATCTTGGATTGAAAAATTGAAATTCTGATTACATATTTGTGCTCAGCAACCTCAAAAACTTCCGAGTAAGAAATTTCAAGCAAAATTATTGCATGACGCCAAATGGCGTCATTCCGGCTGTCAGAAGGTTAATATCCGATGATTCAGGAGTTTTGCGGATGTAAATGTTATATACGGTGATTCGAATGTAGCATATAATCGTCAAAATTTTAAGGATATACGTTTAATTTGAATCCAGCGATCAGCGACTGGACTTTGCAAGACTATAATGATATCATGATTATAAAAAAAAAATTGTTTCATTGAAACGTACTTGTCGAAAACTCGATCGTTGCAAAGCAGCAAAGTATCCTCTGTCGCTTTAAGTATACGCGCAATTAACAATTATTACATTAACTTCGCGAAGGCGTCGTCATCACACGTGATTTTGAAAGCGAAATTTCGCACGATCCCCGGCGGCTGCGGAGATCATGTCGTCATCGTCTCTTCAGCAATCTTTACGAGGTCGATAAGTCGATATGTACGCGTGTGTGGCTCTGCTGCAAACGAGAAAAAAACGTGTGCGTCGCGATTATTTCTTTGTTTTTTTTTCCTTTTTTTTTGTCATGGCTGTCGTTGGCCGAAGGCTGCGACCTACTAATTTGATGTTCGCGAACTTTGATTGTTCGCTGTACGTGGCATTGACGAAAAAAAGGTGCAGTTGATTTCATTTCCTGCCGAGGATGTTCTTTTTAAGACTTCCATTTACTTTTGTTTTCAAATCGATTTGTCGTTATTGTTAGTCACGTTGTTGCAACTTTTATCGACTGTTCATTTAAATTCTTGTTCAGTAAATGAACCAAAAAAAGATGATTTTAGTGTACAAAATTTATTGTAATATTTTTAACGTTTAAAAGTGTTCGATATTGTAAGTATGCGCTAGTTCATTCTAGAACCACGATTCGAAAATTGCATTTTTATATAAAGTTGAGAAAACGCTCTATTAAAAAAATATGAAAATTGAATCTTGCTTAAAAAGATCCTAAAATCCAAATGAAAGAAAGATAATCCAAGCTCTTAAGCACTGCTAACCGAACCATAAGCCAATAAAAATCCAGCTTGATCTCTTACTCAGAAGCAGCCAGTCTCAAATATGTATATACTCGTGTCACAGGCCAGGTATAGCGATCCTTATACAAGCGGACGACGGTCAGCGGGATAAATATACGCACACATACAGATATATGCATGGAGAGAGAGAGAGAGAGAGAGAGAGAGAGAGAGAGAGAAGTCGATCGGCGCGCGTGCGATCGCGTCTACGCGTTGCGAGGCACGTGAAATTTTCGCTCCGAGCACAGGGTGCGGGAATACCTGATCGTTTCTCGGTCATGGCTCGTAAGCGTGTATGTATGACTCAGGACTAGCTCTCGTGTTATACATCCTCCGAACGTGTGCGTGTACGTGCGTTCGCGGAGGCCCATAAGTCGAGTTTATATAGATAAACGACTTCGGATGAGGGCTCTTCGAGGAATTCACGTGGGATAGCTGCTTTTGCAATTGGAGTCTTGTCGCTTTTAGACGCTTTCGACTTTTTGCGAAGAAATACGTTTTTAAACGTTTATAGGTACCCTCTCGTGTGTGCTATATCGAAGAAATTTGTTTCTAAACTAGTAGGTATACAAGAGTGTCAATAAATTATAAATACAAGTAAAGTTAAGCTTTGAAAAGTTAAATTGTGAACCCACCATCTTTTAATTGCTGGGACTTGTCTGTAATGAGAATTAGTGACTCTCTTAGCTTGAACGAATTGATCAATGAAAATGCTGTTTGGCTTTAATGCTATTATTATGCTAACGATTGTTTATCACGATGAAGATTTTTCCGTGATGTATATACAAGCAAACTTTAAGAGTAACAGCGCAAACTCTCACTTTGGCCTATACCTATATAACTAGCTGAAATTGCGTGAGAAAATGAGCAAGAATACCTAGTGCGAGTGAAACCGGCGGTTAGTCGAAGAAAAGCGAAAGAAGAAGAAGAGGAGCGGGGAGTTAAACGTGAGCTGCATATGGCGCGCGTTACTTCGCACGTGATGTGGCGGCCGCGGCAGCAGCTCGTACCACTCGTCTGATGAAATATACAGAGTCAGTCTCGAGGCAGTGTGTCTGCGCGTGTTATATACAATGTGTGTTATGGTCGCGGGCACGCGTGGAGCTACCGTAACGTGATCCGCTCTTCTTATTATGCTGATGCGCTTAGGGGAGAGCGGGGCACCACTGGCAGAAAATGTTTAAAATAGAATAAATAAAAGAGGAAATGGATATCAACTTTCTTTTAAATATTCATGCACTCTTTATTCCTTTAAGGATCGAATACCGTAACGTTTAAACCCATTTGGGCATGGAGTATTTTTTTATCTCTTATAAAAGAAAACTGCCAAGCGTGCCCCGCCTATTCTATTAGCGAGGTAACATTGGCAGAAGCTGAAAAAAATCTTCTACGCTCTTCTCATTGAAGCCAATCCTTGCTTTTGACGTATGCTGAGCTTTTCTGCAGGATAAATTATGCTTACCCATGAAACTTTGCAGCCAATCTTTACCTGCGAGACATAACAATTAAAATGCAATAGCAACAAAAACTTATAAAAGTAAACTAATTTGTATATTTCTATTTACTTACCACTTTCACTATTAAAGTTATGTGCGATACCCAGCTTAATAGCATAATCAAAAGCGAGACGTCTAACCTCTGTTGCTGAAAGTCCTGAGAATTGACTTTCCATTTTAATAATGTACCCAGGTAGGGCAGCTTCCTGTTCATCTGTAAAAATCCTCTTGAATCCTGATTCTACATAAGATATCAAATGATTTTATGCATTATTTAAAAATAATATTAAATTTAAATTAATTTGTCTTACCTTTCTTAAATGAACCATCAGTGCATAAACCTTCTTCTATTTCTATAATTTTAAGTTGCCGGGTAGATCGTGGTACTCCAAACTCTTCGGCAGAACTTGCGATTGACTTGCCATTGTGAACATCATTAATCGCAAGTTGCATTTGCCCATCAGTCCAAGAGAGTTTATTTGTTTTGTTTTTTATATTTCCTAACCATTAAACTAATACTAATAATTTAGATTAAGTCAATTATCAGGACTTAATATTCGCGAAGCCGAAGTGCGACTGCTCCGAAATGCGCGAAAGAGGTTATGACTGTTTGTTTTGATTCGGCGTCCACAGCGTCACCGAGCTGCTCACGCCAAACGTGCCCCGCTAAGCACTCTTTTTGTACTTGATAATAACTTTTTTGTCTTTAATCGTGCAATGGAAAAAAAAATTAAATTAAAGTTCGAGAGTTAAGCTTTTTAATGCACCCTTCATAATTATATATCAATATAAATTAATAACTTTAACGAACGACTGAAAACTGCTTGCCGTCGGCAAGACGGACCTCTAAATTTCAACCTCAATTTATATTAAAAAAATATTTTATTTCTATAAGTTTAAATGCATAAAAAGAAGCGCTGTTGACAAAAGATCTAGTAATAAAAATAAAAATTCAAAAATATTTTTATTAAATAATAAAATTTTGACTGCAAAAGTGACCCTGCCAGCCACGCATACCCCGCTCTCCCCTATATATGTATATAGACACCTACCGTGTGTAAATGTTCGTTATTCATTTGCTAAGATGAAGGATTATGCACGTGTGACGAGTGATTATGACGGCCGTTCTGATCTTCAGACAATACGATTATCACTGTCTTTCGAAAATTTATTGCAAAGGAAAAAAAAACAACGGCGAAATACAGCACAATCGATGACATACCAAAAGATGAATAAAAATAAAAAAACAAGTATATAAGTGAACGAGTGCATCTGCGCGTTTACAGACGCGGGATAAAAGAAGCTAATAGGCCACGCGTTGATTGCCTCTATATCTCTCTATTCCAAGGGGCCAGTTAATAGCATCGCGACGCGAATGTGTCACTCGTCACGTAGGCCCGACAAAATTTACATCGATATATGGCGTATAAGTATACAGTAAGAGAGTCGAGAGGATCTGGATAAAAACGTATTCCACGGAAGAGATTAAAAGACGCACACACACATACGCAGCGGCGCGTTCCTATACGGAAATAGATGCGTGTGCGCCAGATTTCATGCATTCCAGGTAGACTCGCGCGAGAACGTATGGTTTATTATTAAGCGACTCGCGTCACATCACCTTGGGATGCAGGCATAGTTCCGCCGCCGTATATACCTCCTTTCAATGCAGGAAATGAAATTCCTTTTTTTTAGCTAATTGTAAAGGAAGGTGGAGATTTTTTTTTTGTTAACCGACTGATTATACAGATATGAGATATCGCGGATACTCGGAAACGATTTAAAAAGCGATGCGCCTGTGCTAGTGGTCTGAAAATACCCAACGCTTGTCTTTGTATTATACGTGCTCTTTTGAACGTTAAAAATAGCACATTCGCGCACACGACGACGTGACAATATGTATCGAAGGTTCCCCTCATTGTACACACACACCGACCGAATCTCAAGCTGATGACGCATCGTAAGAAACGGCAAGACCGGAAGTAAAGTCCGACTTATCGATTCGGCCATACCATCCATCGCGAGCAACAATTGCATTGTACATCATCCATTATCGACGCGCGCCTCGCGCGATCATCGCTACGCAATGGTGTCCGCCGCACGCTCTCCACCTCCCCTTCCTCTTTCGGATCCGCGGAGCACTTAGTCTATTAATATATATGCGCCGTAGCCTGCGATAGCTCTGCAGTGTTATAATGCCGAGTGTATGTATATATCCCATACGACGTCACGTGTACGAGTTGCTCGGTAATACATGTGCCGCCTGGTGGTAACGCGATGATAAAAGCGTACACTGCACACGAATAGTACATAGTCAATGCACCTGTGCGCGCATAATATACGCAGAGCGGACGAATATAGCCTCGGACGGGGTCTTCGATCTCCTTCCTATACGTCGCGCGGGCGCCGCTTTGACCTAGAAATATATATATGATGTACCGGCTGCGGAGTTTAGCTGCTGTCGAGGAGAGCCGAGGGTGTGTGTGTGTGTGTGTGTGTGTGTGTGTGTGTGTGTTGATCTTGTACGAGGGAAAAGGGTATGCGAGTAGATTGCGTGGGTGGATTAGTGCAAAAGATTATTGATGCGGGACGAGCGAGCAGTTTGGATTGTGCACGCGAGCGCGCGATCGTAAAATCGAGTGGATATCGGACCGAGTTCATATACATATACATCGATCTACTTTTGTCCGCGGCTAAGCGAATTCATTTTATCCCTGTAAGAAAAAGTCGAATAGTCTTTAAATTCGATTAAAGCGGAGAAGTCGTGAGACATGTACAAACGTAAGTGCATAGCTAATAATATACAGGCGCACAATCACGCGCGCGTCTCGAGAGCGGCTAGTAAAAATTCTAAGTGCGACCGATCACGAGAGAGAGAGAGAGAGAGAGAGAGAGAGAGAGAGAGAGTCATCATCGTAAGGCATCGCTGATGCGGGAATTGCAAAGAATCATCGTGCCTGGAACATTCGACGATGAACCGACGTCAGCGATAACGACTCGACTTTTCGTGGTGTAGCGCGACCAACGCGATATAATATTATAAAAACATTTTAATGATACCAGCATATATATTTAGAATTTCTTTTTGCTATATACCTAGTTTATCGCATTGTATTAAAGAGGGGAGATAATAATTGGGCTGTTTTTGTTGCTTCGCCCCAATTTGGGTGTGATATGGATTTTATTTGTGTTAAAATTTGATTTGTTTTGCACGTTGATGGACTCGCTAGAAGCGATGACAATATTTTTTCCGTTGTCTATATAAATTCTAGAATTTTCGTAGTGCTTATTATTTATATCGAGGGAAAATTATAACTGTTTTGAAAGCACAGAAATAGTAATAAAGTATTAACAAATGTCTGCAGAGGACTGCAATGTTTACATGCAATTTTATGTTTATCTATTAATTTATTAGATTTTGTCTTTTAATTATTTATGTAATTATATTTTATAAATAAGTATAATAGATCAGCACGTAACAGTTTCTAAAACAAAGATCATATTTTATACAATTGGTCGAGGAACTATAATTTTTTTGTTCAATAAATTTATTGCAGTGACTGTCTTAAAGTCATAGTATTATCTGTTATTATCTGTTATGTACGAATAGCAAATTCGTTTTTGATAACATTAAATTTATAATTGCAAGTATAATATTGCCGAGTGATGTAATTTTATTGCCTTTGGTATTATTGAGAAGCCGAGACTTATTGCTATAGGTTTACCTTTAACGCGAAAAGCAAAGATTCTTATAAACCATACTATTTCCGCGATGCTTAAGTATAAATAGCTTAGTAAATACCAGACATAATAAATGTGTCATCCAATTCGATAAGTCTTACGCCATTTTTGTTTTAATAATAATTATACGGATAACAGGCAGTTATTACAGTTTAGACCAACGTAAAGTAAGCTTTACTTTCATATTTCGCAATCGTTTCCCTCGAATCCACTTTTGCACGCATACAAAGAATCGCTTAAAAGAAAAAAGTCTTTATGCCGAGCCATTTAAATAATCTAGTTATAGCCTAGCGCTCGAAACTCGCATTATCAATAATCAGAGTACAATATACATAAAAATCACGCAACGGGTATCATCGAAAAAAACATGTACAACTAAAGACACACACACACACACACACAGACATTGCGATAAGACATCACTGAGAAGTATAATGACAACGACAACGACAACGACGAATAAGAAGCAGCAGCAGCGCACGCATGTTACAATAACGAGGTCGAGTTATCGTCTCCCGCAGCCGGATACAACCGGAGCCGCGTGATCTTTGCGTTTGCTGAGGCTAAAGACGAGCGCCGCGAACGCCGCGAGTGTCCCGAGCTCGTGCAGTCAAAGTTTATCGCGGGGGAGCCGTTTCGTTTGCCAGCTCGCGTCTCTCTCTCTCTCTCGCTCACACAACCTCTCGCTTTATAAACGATAAACCGGGCAGCACCGGCTCAACTGTGTCTTATCGCGTGCACAGCAGATATATTCGCGCGAGCCGAAAGTGTTTATCGCCCGAGTGTGGATGCCATGTACGAGAAATGCTTTATAAGGCTAATGATGATGATGTTGCTGCTGCGAGTGATTTGTGTGCATTGATGGGAGGAGAGGGGCGTTGCGAAATTAGCCAATTCTGTTGTGCTTTTGACAGTTTGTAAACAGCGATGCTTTAAGTATATAGAAGCGATGCTTATGTTTAATAAAGATTTGAATCTATGAAAGGGCATGAGAAATTGGTCCGCAACACCGAAAACATCTGGATTTCACAATCAAACGGTCAGATTCCATTGTTTGGAATGTATCTTTACTTATTTCTTGTTTTATTCCAAACATATATACCTATTTCTTTTTTGTGAAGATCGATGTAGAATAGTACTGAAGTAGAAGAGAAACGAATTTTGAATAAAAATAGAAACTTATCAGCAAGGAAAGTTGAAAAGAACCAAGGTTAAATTTTAATTAGGTACGCTCAAATTTTGTTTACGGAATTTTAATAGTATACATATATATGTAGGCGCCATGATGTTTCGTTTAACTTGAAAAACAATCCAAATAATGCACCTTCAAAAAGATAATCCCCTTTATCTGCAGAGATAATTTATTCACGCATTATGCGCTATTTGAACCGCTAAACAAAATAGTACATTTCGACACGGGGGCGGAAGAGGATTATTGCACTCACGAGAGTGAGGGAAAAATCCTCTTACGCCCTAGTCTCGAACCGTATTTTTCATCACGAGAGCCGTAAAGTCGCATCAAACATGCGATTTTGTGGTTAGAGTGACGAAAAAACAATTATAACCCGTGATAAAGTAGCAATTTCCATAAAAATCAGTTCATCATACAGCGAACATTCTTTTTCATTAAAAATCCGTATAATTTTATTTCCAAGTATCTCATGTTTAAGCAAACATTTAAATAAAGCTGCAACTAAGGTATATATAGGATATCGGTTACATTAACACTCGCATGTTTATTCGTACTTTTTTATATTCAAAAGGTTAAAGTCGAAGTCACGTTTCCGCGAATTCCTTTCCACCGGCATCATCGTCGAATTTTATAATTGTTTCATAATTACCGCGCGAGCCTCTTGTTAACTTCACAAAAGAACTCCTCCGCGAAAGAAAGCTGCACTCGCGGGTTTCGCTCCATCTATAAATTACTATCCCGCTATATTAGAGGAAATGAAAAACTCAATCGGGGCTAACTAAATTGGAGCTACCGCGCAAGCTCTTGCATTCTCTCCAATTACGCAAGATTTATATATATGTAAGTGGGAAGGGGAAGGAAACTCTGCTGCACGTTTTGGTGGCAAGAGTCTCTCGAGGCAAATGCTCGCCGCGATACTCCTATACATATATATACAAGTGTCCCGTTTACGCTCACGTGTTGTTACATCTTGCTCGTTTTCGAACATGCTTTTTCGCAGCGCGCTACGCGCTCCCGTTCGCTTCACCTCGCGTCGCCTGAATGGAAAATTTATACTGGGATAAAAAAAACAACACGAGCGCGGTGTGTATTCTTGTTTTAGTCGCGTCAGCCTTTACCGTGCCTCTACGACAGCCTTGTTATTTTCCAGGTTATGTACTTCAACCGATGTATATATATATATATATTGTACATCGCTATTACGTGTATTATTTTGTATTTTGGTAGGTCTTGTGAAAAGACATTATGTTCGTTACGAAACGATTACCTCAACGCGATTAATTCGGGATCAACAGAAAATTCTAGGAATTTGCAATATTATTTATAGATTAAGAAATGGTAAGACGTTTATATATACTTACGTTGAATTTGGAAATTTAAGTAGAATAGGTTGAGTATGGTAGGGCCGACAAATGGTTTGGATGCTTATTTCGAACAACGCTAATTTCATACAAACAGACAACTTATATCGATACAATATTAAATATTAATTTTCAATGCTCTCTCGTGAAATCAATCTTCGTTATCAATATCGTTTATTTGCTGCAACTTTATTAATTACGGTTCTAACGTTTGTACAGTCGCTTCAGTTCGTTATCCTCTTTGCGAGTATAGGAGCCGATCGTTTATTATCTATGGATTCCAGAAAAATTCTCTACTCATCGACTGACCTTATGCCGTGGCCTCTCTCGTTTATGTACCGATTTCTCCGATGTATCGTTTGTGTCCGAAAAAATAACGAAGCAAATCTGCATTTATTCGACTGTCCTTTTCCCACACATCGTAAAATATCACTTATCGTTCGGACGATGCTCAAGTGTACGTGTTTTATAAGGTGATGAAAATTCCAAATTGTAACTTTTAATTTTACTTTGGTTGCTTTTATTCCCGGCGTTCTTTTATGAACTACTTACGTTGTCTTGAAACTTTATATTTGAAAACAAGACGCAGCAGTTATGACTCTATAATGTATTTCCGTTTTATATAGTGCGTTTGAAATTAGTTCCTGTTTACTTATAAACGGATAGCTATTAATAGACTTGTTATTGCGGTAAAACTCAGACGAGGAAAAAAGAAAAAAATGAATTCCATCAATACAAGAATCGCACCTCATCAACTTTATACGCTTACAAATAGACTGGACATATACTAATCCTATTATTATTTATTTATAATTTATCACAGTCTACGTCGATAATTGCCACGTCGCGAGATTAAACGAAAGTATAATAACTGCTGCGTCGCGAGATCGCTGAATTTTATTTTTTAACGATATTCATGACACGGCGCGGTAAATATAAATCGAACCGTTTGACCTTTAGTCGCATTATCGCGAGACTCGTCTTTGTGGCCAATTTCGCTTACAACATTATCCGCACTTTTTTTGCACACTGATAAATCTCCAGGAATACACACGAATAAAAAATCCATAACAAATGACGTCAAGTCCGATAATCTTTTACACGGATTCAAGTATATTATCTTTTCGATTTTGGTATAGCTTCTTTGTATGGAACGCTTGGTAAAAAAAACGTGTCAATAAAATAGGAGGAAAGCCATATATATTCGAGTCGGATAGGAATGGCCTGTGGAAGCGCAACATGTCACGTATAAATTCTAGCCCCTTCCATGCTAATTTTTCATTTATTATAAGCATTCCGTTAGTTTGACAATTGAAAATTGTACTAAACGTGTGCCAGGAGCGACAATGAATCGCGTGACTACATCGATTAAGACTCTCCCACACAGAAAATCAGCTGTTAACGAGTTGAGACCGCAGCATTCCGGCTAGCGACGCTATAAAAACCATTGCCAAACGAGTGTATAGCGCTCATCAATCGACTCGCGCCGATAAAAGGGAGCAGCACGCAAAGTCTCATTAAAGGTCTCCGCTGGCAATATCTGCATAACAAATAGTGAGAAACAAAAAAATCACTTTGGCATCTGTCAAAATAGATCGTTTCATCACAACAGTACCCCCGTTAAAAAACAACAGCTTCTCCAAAATCCTCCTGTCGAACTTTCTAAATATAAACCTGAAACCTCATCGGCTCATCTTACACGCAAACGTCACGTTTCCACTCGGTGTGTGTGTGTGTGTCCGCCTATATAGACGTAGTGAAATAAAAAATCACCAACACATACGCGAGGAGCTCCACCTGAATGAAAGCAGAGACTCTTCGCGCGAATAGAGGAAATAAGACGGAAAGAGAAAAAAAAGCGGAAAAAAACCCAGCGAGCAAACGAGCGAGCGAGCGAGAGAGATAGAAAAAGACTCGTGCGAGGAAAACGTGCGGAGCTCCCACTTCCATTCCGCAGAGATTGCAGCAACGGCGGTGGCAGCGGCCGCAGTGGTGGTGGTGGGGTCTCTCAACGTGAGCAGCTCGCGCTTCTATCTCCCCTCCGCGCCGCCGCCGCCGCCGCCGCCGCCGCCGTCACCTTGCATGCTTATCGTCGCCGGGCAGCAGTCACGTGCGAGGTAACGTTTCGAGAACCACCGCCGATGCATCGGTCGAGCGAGAGAGAGTAAGAGGAAGAGAGCCAATGGTCGGCCGGCGAGGCGCACCAGCAAGCGGGTATATACACGCGGCCGAGGAAGAGACAGACGGCGAGACACGTGATAAGTATATAAATCGCCGCGTCGGTGGGTATATGAGGCCGGACTTGCGTGCGTTGCGTATATAGGGAGAGAGTAAAGTGGGGGTAGAGGATGACGACGACGACTTAGAGAGAGAGAGAAAGAGAGGAACGAAGCCTACGGTGGATCGCCTCGGACTACAGTCGGTTATTGCGCTCGCGAATCACGCGAGGTACACATCGTTCGCTCTGCTCGCGCTACTCACCCTCGATACTCCAAGTCTCGGTATACATATCCACGAATATCCGTTCGACGACTAAGAGATATATACAAGTTTGAACTGTGTGTGAGTGCTGCGATATACGTTTGTCAGTTTTCTGTGAGCGATGCAGAGTTAAATCGGCTGATTTACTAGTCGAGTTTTCGTTTTAGTGGAAGAGAGTTGTATAATTTTTTTTTTGGAATTTTCGAAAAGTGTGGATTAACATAGAGTTTGTGTGTGTAGGGTGCGTTTGTTAGTGGTGGCTCATTGGCTACGATGGTTACATACAGTGTGGAGAACATTTTGAATATGCAGTATTACGCGCCGGTGAGCGACGAGGCCTTTCACTCGCCACCGTCCAAAAAGAAGCGCTCCCTTGCCAAAGAGGTGATCAGCTTTCTTTTGTTTTGTATTTTCAGGATTTTTATTGTATACTGGCTCTCGAGTGTGTCTCTGGGATCTTTCGGTCCTGTGGATTATCGTGTTGTCTACTTTTAATTAGATTGAGCATCGGTAGATAACATTTTTTTTTTGGTAAACATACGCGATGGTAGCAAATGCAGTTTTATATAGTAAAATGACAAAACGAACGTTTAGTTAACTGCTCTTTTTCCAACGCAAAGAAAGGCAGCTGCATGAGAAATGTGTGATTTTGTATGCACTAGAATACTTACTCATACGAAAATGTTTTAGTTTGTAAAGTGTACTGGAGAGAAAATTTACTTATTTTGTTATTGTTGAAATATCGACGAGAAAGAGACGATTAATGTAGACAGTTTAATGTTTGTTTTACTTTGGTGTATTTATTAATAAAAGCTAGTTTTTATCCTAAAAGTATCGTTTATTGGATCGGCTTTGTTATTGATACAACTACGCATTTTATTACGAATTGATAAAAAAATATTTGCGCAATGTAATTGTATCAAAACAATCCAAGTTTAAGGTGGGCTATTACAGGATCATTTTCACTAATTTTCTTTTCAGCGTCATAAGAAACCTGACATATTTAAGAAGACACGCTCTTTTACACGTTTTACGTCACGCTTGCGAGCTTTTGGGGTTGACAAGGGCGTTTCGATTATCGGAACGACCCATTAGCAGAGGCAGAGAATATAGAAATGCGTAAGAGTATTTCTATATTCTCTGGCAGAGGTACGTTTGCATTGTAAAACATTGATATTATAGGTATTGTTTTCTTTCTGTGTATGATCATTCAACACGAATAGTAAAAGTAGTCAAGTGAAAAATGCATCTATTATCACAGTTTAATTGTGAATGATTATACGGTTGACTGCAGAAACTGTTTAGTCATTCTGCTGTACAATCTATACTGCAGTCAAATACAAAAGCAATCGTTTTGCAAAAGTATGATATATAGCAGTATAACTTCGATCGCGTCCCTATTGCTAAAATATCTCACTTTCGTGTAATTTCTACGTTTTAAAAATCTGAAGTTAATGTGCGTATAGATGAAATGAGGCCATGCGCTTTCATTGATCAAGCATTAGTTCCGTGTGTGTAATAACGTATAACGTTTGTGTTTCAGCAAGATCCAATGTCGCACAGGATCATTGAGAAACGCAGGCGAGACCGTATGAACAATTGCCTGGCGGATCTCAGCAGACTGATACCCGCTGAATACCTGAAGAAGGGCAGGGGTAGAGTCGAGAAGACCGAGATCATCGAGATGGCTATTCGTCACATGAAGCATCTTCAGGGCCTAAGACAAGGTAGATTCACCTTCCTTTCATATAACAATTTACTCTAGTAAAATTTACATTAGGTTCGCGATGATGAGTCTGAGAAAAAAGACTCGACACTCCAATCGTATAGTTTCACGCATCAGTATCTATTTTTAGAAGTACTGCACCCACGTCATTCCATGAATGAAACGAGACTTACTCCATTATATCCTTTATCCCGTAGACTCGAAGCATCACACGCCGGTGTCGTCAGTGCACACAGTACACGCAGAGGACAGCGTCGACAGCGTGACTCATCCATCCACAGCGAGTTCGATTGCTTCCGAGCACTACAGGCTCGGCTACCAGGAGTGTCTCAGCGAGACGATGCACTTCCTCGTCGAGGTCGAGGGCTACTTTGCCCGCGACGCTTTGTGTGTACAGCTGGTCAGTCATCTACAGCAGCACTGCGACAAAATCCTCGCGACGAGTAAGTTATTATCTCTCTTGACACGCAAAATTATGTGATTTATAATAGGGAAACAGCTCTAACGCACTTGGTTTGCTCATAGGTGATAGGTTAGGATTCCCCCATCCAATGGATCTGCCAACGAGTAACGGCTCGGCCTGCGGTGGCGTCAGCTCCTTCGGCCACGGCCCCAACGGCATTCCCTCCATGTGTCCCAGCAACAACATCAGCAGCAACGGCATCAACCTCCTCAACAACAACAACAACAACAACAACAACAACGTCAACAACAACAATAACAACCACAACAACAACAGCAGCAGCAGCAGCAGCAGTAGCAATCAGAACAGCAACAACTACAACAGCAGCTCGGACCGTTGCTCGAGCTCCGGGGTCTCGTCGTTCGACTCGAGCGAGTCGATGCGTCCTCTGCAGTGCACCACCATGATTCCGGCCCCGACTCTCGTCAGCGACGACAGCAACCACAGTAGCCACTCCCACGGCAGCGGCACCGGCAGCGGCACCGGCAGCATCCTCATGCCCACGTCCATGATGATGAACCCATTGATGCAGCAGCAACAGCAGGACAACTGCTCCCAGCAGAGGACGCCACCCGCCAACTACAAGTTCAAGAACTCGATAAAGCAGAGGTTCTCGGCCGACCAGAGGATAAAGAGCTCGGCCTCGCCACCGCCCTCCTGCAGCGGTGGAAGCAGTTCCGAGGCCTCGCCCAAGCACAGCAGCAGCAGCAGCAGCCATCCGAATCAGGGCGTACCGATCTTCGCCCTCCACGACAACGGCGGCTTCTACATACCCCTGACCGTCGAGGCTGCTCTGCTGAGGCCACATCTCGGCTACGCGACCAGCGACTCGGTCCTGCATCCCGTCACGATATCCGTCAATTTCAATCACTCGACGCCGCCCGCCTGGTCCCACCAGAGTCTCACTCATCATGAGATGCAGTAGTGCGGGTAGCGCGAGGTTGACTCCGCCAGCGGAGCTTCTGTCATTTACTCGGTGGGACTGCTGCTCGGTTCATCGACCAGAGTAGAGAGACACATGTAAAGAGAGAGAAAGAGAGAGAGAGAGAGAGAGAGATGGACGATTCATTGATTTCGCGCTCGTTCGCACGATTCGTGCTGGTGTACACAATTATCATTATGTCGTGCGGTTACCGTCTTTTTTCTCTTCTGCCTTCGTGAGGGGAAAGAGAGAGGATCCGTCGGCGTGAAGCGAGGATATCTACGATTATTAGTAATAATGATTATTATGTTTTGTTGATGCGTGTAATGTTTCTGCCTAATATTCGTTCGTTCGCGTTTCTCGCGCGGAATGCGAACGGATAGTCGTTCGCGTGTCGGTTTTTTTTCTCCCTTTTTTTTTTCGTTCTTTTTTTCCTTTTATCTTCTGACTCCGCCAAGCTTTGGTAATGGGCTCAACTCAACACGGACTTTCGAGACACTTTTCGTTACTTTCAAATGGATACATTTTATTTATTTTTTAAAGTCCTTTCTTGGTACCAATCAGCGTGAGAAGAGAAATTTGATTCTGTTGAATTTGGAGCATGTCAAAATCGATGTTCGTGGAATTATTTGAAAAGTCATAGTTCAAATGAATAAATATATATGATCTAATTGTGAAGTAATGTCAGCTGTCCGAGTCTGCCACAGCATTTACTCGATGAGAGAAGTAGCGCGTTCGTTCCGATAGTAAACGAAGAAATCTAAGCCGAGCGAATAAATTCCGCCAATCGGCCAATTCAACTCGTACTTTTTTTTTCGTTCAGATGTATGCGACTTAGTTAAGATTATGTGTAATCATTACAGAGATGTACATATAAACACATATTTTATGTTAGGTAACTTTCTAGTTTAAGAGCCTCAAAAAGAAAAAAAAAGATATATATATATATATTCCAGAAAGTGTTGTATTTTCTCGATGCGTCCGAGACGTTACGTGACGCAAAACAAACTTTTTTGATGAGACTTTCCTCCGAGCGACGAAAATTATTGTCGGTTTTATAATGTCGAGTCGTTTATGCTTTGTTTTTTAAGATTTAAACTTAATTAAGGCAAATATGTGAATACATATGTAGAACCGGAATTTCGAGGAGTAAAGTGTGTTTGTACGATTAATCTACACGGTTGGAACGTCTAGCCAGTTAGTTTAAGGTACTAGCAGCTGTTAATTTAATTCAACAGTGGCAATTTTTACGGAGACAGTTATATAAGATGAGTATTGTTGACTTTTTAAGAGAACTACCGCTCAGTTTTTACCGTAATTGTTACTTTTAATAGCTTTTTGAATGTTGAAGACTTTTTAAATTTACGATAAAATAAGATATATATTTTTAGTGTAAAAATTTGTTGAACGAAGTGTGATGAAGTGAAGCGAAAAGTACCGTTTGCGATTTTTCATAATATTAAAGCTAATTTTCTTTTATAGAAAAAGAAATTGACAATTTTATTTTCGCTCAAAATGAAACATTACGTTATATTATAATGTTCCTTTTTATAAAATTCAGAAAACGGCACATTTCAAAGCTCTTGATGTTATGCCTCCTTCTAATTGTGTATTTTTTCCAACTGTGTATATTTGTGATATTATATTCGGCATAGAAGTGATGTTAAAAAAGAAATCGCAGTTTATAAAAATTATTTTCTTTTAAACCTAAGCAAAAAAATTAATCTGTAATTTTAAATTATTGGAAAAAAGTTTATTGATCACGTAAACTGCGATTTCATGTAGAGATAAGTGACATGCTTTGCCGGAATTTCGGATGCGCCATAATTAAAAAAGAAAATATAAAATAATGTGAAAAAAAAATGTAAAAAAAATACAAGAAAAACAGAGAGAGAATGTACGAATATGAAGAGACGCGTTTGATACATATAAGATTTTAGTTAATTAAACTGTAAAGAAAAAAAAAGCTGCAAAGCTCGGCGCGCGAAGCCGACGCTTAACTGGGCAGCGGGCCTCAGTAACACAAGACTGACCGAGACCTGCATTACACTAGAGAGAAAAATAAAAGAAAACTTTTGTTTTATAAGATCACCACACACTGCATTAATTATTATTTGTACATACCACGCTTAGCTGTATAAAAAAAAACCCTTGAGAGAAGAGTTTGTGCGAGAGAATAAATTATATATATATATTTACCGTATACCGATTTGTTTTCTTTTTATGCCTTTCTTTAAATATATGCCATTTAAAAGATACTGTAACGTCACCAGCTTTTGTACACTTAAGCATACGACGTGAATCAGTTTGCAAACACTTTTATTCTTTCATAAACATATATTATTTATACTTTCCATAGTTTATATTTTAATTTTCATTTATATAATTATAGAAGTAGATTGGTTGTCATAAAACGAGTAAATATGGAACTACTGAAAGTGTTAAAAAATGCGGTCACGTTCGAAAATCGGTGCCAACGTGACGGTATACCAAAATTAGAATTTTTTATCTTTTTTAGTAAGTGAATTTGATAACTCACATATATGAAAATATCTTTATGATGAAATATACCTTTGGATCAGTAATTGTGTATACTAAAAATTTACCGACAAGAGTAGGAAACTGTAATTATCGGTAACTATAAACGTTTCGGATAGAACTTACTCCATCCCGAAAGATACATTCAGACCACTCTCATAGTGAATAAAAAAAAACTAAAGTATATTAAAATAAATTTTTGTGTGTAAGTTTTAATAGATTTTAAAAATATATTTTTTTAATAAATATTTTTTAATTCAATTAATATTGATATATTTATCAATTCGTAAAGTAAATGTAATACTAAAAATATATTAAATACTTTTAAAGATAATATCTATTGATGTTTTGAAATAAAATTATTTCAGTTTTTGTACATTTTTGAACATAAAATTCTAAGATTGTCGAATTTATAAAATTAATGATAACAATAATTTTCAAAGTGAAATGAAATAATTATATTAATCGCTGAAATAATGAAATCATACAGAACTCTATTAAATTTTGAATAAGTTTATTCAACTAAAAATTAAAAAAGCATACAATTAAAGAAATAAATAACACAAGTGTACAGTGATACAATAAAAAAAAAAGAAGGCGTTGAAAAATACGAAGGATATTCTACAAAGAACATAGGGTAGTAACTCTACATATTATAGCGATTAGAACTCGTTTTTTATTACATTAACATAATACTGACTATGAGGGGAATGCGGGTAAACGCAATTCGCAGAACGCGCCTACATGTTGATATATATAATACGTGATATTGGGATTGTTTGGATTGGGTATGGCGACTTGGGAATTACAAGGTTCATGTCATTTTCGATCCCCGTATTTCTCTCTTTAGAAGATGTTGAAAGTATCCTTTTGCTTCGCAAAAATTTCTCCTGCGAAATCATCATCCGAGTCCGTCCGAGTCAACCACGTCAGAACATCAATGCTCGTGGATCCCGATATTATTATCATAATCGTTATCCGTAATAATCGTTAGAAAATGAATATAATTATTTGCCCCGAATATATTCTTCTTCATTACAAATGGCGAATGCATTAAGGCATATTCGTTCTTTTATATAATAAATATTAATAATAGCGATAATCGTAACAATAATAATAATCGTATAAATAATGTTTTGCAGTATAGTAAGAGTAATAATATTGGTAATAATAATAGTATTACAGTAAATGGTGATTCGCAATCGATGCAAGTGACTTTGAATAAATACACTTTCAGCCTTGAGGAATCCTGTGATATAGGAATCGTAATATTTTTCAAGGACCATTCGAGGTTTCCAGACGAGTAGCTTATCCATTTTTCATATATTTTTTATTTTATTTGGTTATTTTTTAACAAGTTTAAAGTATTTAGTATAAGTGTCTTAAAATTTTGATTTTTATCATTTTAAATAGAAGTTATATCCATAAAATTGATCATTTTGAAGAAACAAAATTTGGTGATAAATTCTTCAGGCATAACAAGTTCTTATGTTTTTAAATCATTCAACATTTTTTTTAAGTTTTTAATCATATTAATTATTTTTTAATTACGTTTCATCGTTATATATATAAACAGTGTAAAGTGTGCGCTTTTTCATATAAAATTATAAAAAGAAAAAGTAACAATACATTAAAAATCTTGTTGCACATTGTAGTGGTTAAAAAATATTTTCCATTTTTTTTTATAAGTACATACTCGTGCTCATTATTTGATCTGTTTATTATAAAATTCTATAGGGTAAGTGTGTCAGTTCCTGTGCCCCCCCTGGTTATCGTGTGCTAAGATTATTTATTCTTCTATTAAAATATAGTTTTACTAAATCACTCATTATTCATTATTTTAATAAAATTTAAATAAAAATCTTCATATAGAAACTGAAAGTATAATTTACAATCATTTACAAAATATCAAAAATAATGTTTCAAATTTCTAGTGTCGATTTGACATGATTTTTCTGTAAATCTTACCGAAAAGGTTAAGATGCACCGCATAAATGTGAGTGTGAAAC
>UELV01097514.1:0-16794 GCA_900490015.1 Megastigmus stigmatizans | reverse complement strand
ACCATGAACTAGGATCTTTTTGATATTTCAAAAAATACAAATTTGCCGAGCAAAAAAAGAGCGTTTTTTTTTGTGAAAAATTGATTTTTTTTTTCAAAACGCTGCCATTTTTATAATTTTCAATATTTTCAAAGGATCCTAGTTCATGGTACGGGGAAAGTCATCTAGTTTAACGTGAAACAAAAATTTTTCAGATACTGGCATTCTGAGGACCTCTACAACTGCAGCCGATTTACTACTTCATTTTTGGATGACTCGACGTCGGAGCGTATAACTCGGCTTACAGTCGATATTTTTTCATGTAATTTTGTGAATTAACTTATCAATAGTATCTAAATATATCCTTAAAATTTTAAAATATTTGACCGCATGATTTCTTTTGTATGAGTCCCGGAAAATCATCTCCATTTTCCGCCTGAGAAACTAGACTAGCCCCTTAATGACTTGTAATTTTCAGGGCAAAGAAATTTCAACCAGGACTATTTAGCATTAGCAAAAAGGAATGGAAAAATTTTAATAACTCACATAATTTCTTTGCGAATGAAGAACTAAATTAGGCATCGTTACCGTAATTTGCGCTGTAAAACAATTTTAATCGTTTATATCCTACAGGTATAGTATAAATAATGACGTAATTAGTGCCGCAAGATAAAAACGAAAATCGCATTTTGGCCGATGGCATAATCGAGAAATGACTGCATAGCAAAAATCCGAACAAGCCTTTCTATATTACACGAAAATGGATGACGAAATAATGGCGAACTATTTCGTGCAAGAGGCAGGCAGTTGTCCGTTTATATACCTAAGCTCGCACAAGGCCTATATAAGCTGCAAACTTTCGAAGCCATGGGAAAGATTGCAAGAAAGGTATGTAATTTGCGACGACGAATGTTTTTATTATCATTGCTTGCCGGACGGACGGAGATAGCCAATTTACATGGGTTGATATGCCTACTTCTTTTTTCCTGTGATGAAAACATTTTGAGTGTTGAAAGTGTTTTTGCGGGGCTGCGGCGCGTGGTTTTGACACTGGATTCTGACCTCGATTTACTCTTGGCGGTTTATATTACTATAAATCAATGATATCAGAAAACTATTAAATTACAAAAATCATACTCAATTATTTGTACAGAAATTTTTTAGTTTCTTCGCTAAAAAAAGGATGACTGTCAAAAGAGTGGCTAAGCGATAAAATCAATCTTCATTCCACTTTTCATCAATCTTAATTAAGATGTATAAAAGTGTATTCACTGTATACAATTCTTTTTTATGGGCTCTCCCATCAACCAATTACGTAACTTTCCATTAGTCTCGGGATGAGCAAAATGAGTAAGGCAATGGCACGCAATATTTGTCACAATTGGATTATCCGAAATTGTCATTTAAATTAGAAGTTGAAAAAAATGAAAACAAAACTGTTACGGACCATTTGCTCTATACGCATTTGCACAAGAAGGTGATTCATCTGAAATATTATGATAGCTATTGAATTGTTATTGCTCTCAAATAATTTATGGTATCTACTCAAATAATTCCAATGCTGTATAACAGAAAACCAACGGAATTTGGTATCAATTGTACAATACTCCTCCAGAATTAGCAGTGGAATATTTTTTTCGCTCCCATTGGCTCCTCTCTTTTTTCTCTCCTCCGCACACACACGCACGCTTAAACTCATTTACTCTTGATAGTCTGGGATACTCGTTCCCTTCTTCCCCCGTACTTTTTGTCAGCCTTTTTCTAGCTCTTTCGAGAGTTGGCCGTCAGTCGGGTCTATGAGTCATCGACGTATAGAGACAGCGTCGGGCGGCGCTCGCGGGAATCGTCGACATTCGTTAATACCGAGCGACGAGAGAACCGAGGAAGGGCCTTTTTTATATCATACTACACCGCTCGATTTCATTCGACTGCTCGCGGCTCCCTTAATAACCGCACTCTTTTCTTATCGCTCTTACTCAGCTGTCCTTCCTCAATTTGCCTCTGCGCTTGTGTACGTGACTGGAATGACTTGCTTATTCGATCTTTTACTTATTTTCGTATAAAAATTGCTATATGGAAGTCGTTTGCGTTCCCATGTGCGACTTGTAAGATTAGTTGTGTAATGTTGTGAAGGTAACTAAAGAGCAAGAACTTCGAAGGAAGCGTAAATAATAATAATAGAAGAATCTACTGCTTTTTATTTAAAATAGAGCTGTCGTATTAAATAAAAGAATTTATGATGTAGATATAAAGAATTTAATTTAGCGCTTTGTCAGTGCCAATGGAAACTTAAGCAATGCCATCTTTATCACGTTCCTTGTTAAAACAAACTTTTATGTCTCGTATATACGAATGTCAAAGTTATAACAGCATTTATATTATAGCAGGCATTTGGATTTTTACGTTAAATAATTGCATGAGAATTTTAGATCGACGCGTGGTTCTAATAGGCTTTTCTGTTTCATAATTGTACAAGAATGTTTTTTATCAAAGAGTTATAATAAAACAGCTAAATTAAATTTGTAAGTACAAAAACAGTGTAAATTTTGAATCTTATTAAATACTTGTACATTAAAACCAAGCTTCAGCATCTCCTGATAGAGTTTTAATCAGTTTTAGGAATGTTGAGTCAAGCGTCGAAAGCTCATTAAAAACTTGATAGTTTCAAAGCTCCTATCAGTCATTATCGCTTATGCTCTCAAAATGCACCTAAAGGACTGAAGCTACAATTTTACCCAAACAAAAATAAATGAATTAAATTGATGATGTAAAGTCTGACAATGTATTTCAGGATAAATCAATATCGGCATTGCAATTTAGATAATCGTCGGTTTTGATCGTACGCATTGCAGTACCAACTCAAGGAAAAAAAGTTTTCTCGCGAGGAACAATTTCAATGAAATAGCAGTGATTTAACAACGTAACTCCTGCTATGAACTGCTCGTACAGAGTACAGAGCTTCGGAAAATCTAATTTTCAATGGTTTTCTCTCTCGGTCTAACGCAATATCACTTGTGTGCGCACACGATGTCTACACAAGGTATTATCGGAATTTTAAGTCACAAACGTTTTGGAATTGAATGTGAATTCACTAGAGTTCAAATACCGTATAAGTTGATGAAATTTTAGTATTATCTTTGATGCTTAAATGAATGTGCATAAAAGCAAACATTTTCCCAAAAATATGCATTACATTCAATATAAAAAAAAAATTGATACGCATAATTTTCGTGGAATTCAACGTGCGCTTTCATGTACTTTATACTATTACAAATTCATTTCAACACATATTTGACCAAAACATTCAATAACTCCAAATTCACAGTTTTATTCTATGCAACTATATGCACCAAAATGAAAATAATGCATTATTCATAAAAAGAACACACAAGCATGCGACTTGCATAATCTAGAATGATGTTAGTACGTTGGCAATTTGATGCATTAAAATTCACTTATTATTTACCAACAGTGGCACGTACTCATAAATTGAATGGAAGTTACGTCATTTCACTTGTGCCTAACGCGTTTCTTTTTTCAAAGAAAATTGACATGTTTCGTTTATTCCGACCGATTGAAAGTCCATTTCACAGATGATCGAGCTACGATCGGTGCGCGCGTAACGTCTCATTTCTCAATTTTTTTATCGCATTTATATTGGGTTATATATGTGGCCAATGATCTGAGTGAGGCTTTGTGCGTTATGGAATGGTCTAGTTTTAACTAGATATGCCAAGTTTAATGGTACGCGCGAAATTTCTCTCTAACTGATTTTGTTGACGAAAGATTAATATCCACTGAAAAGATTGGAAAAAAGCGGAATTTCCATATTGTAATTCAATTACAGATGGATTTATAATTTAAAATATGTTTGTTTGGCAATCATTAATTTGTTATTATTTTCAGTATTACCATGAAATAACTATTTCAAATAATAACGAAGAATAATAATAATCTGGCCTTCAAGATTCCTTTAGATCTAAACAGCATCAGTACTTAAAGATTAAACATTAAGAATACTTAAAGATACTTAAATAGTACTTAAACATGATTTTAAAAAGCTTTATTTCGGAGGATATATTTAGTTTTATTAATATTGATTTAGTGTTACATTTATTAAATGGCATAAAGTGGATTATTTCAATCTATCAATATGACAGAGTCATATTAATACCCTTTGTCAAAAGACACAAAGTTTAGCACTATCAGTATCATCATCATTGCTTTAAAATAGCTTTATTTATTTTTTCAGAAAGATTCAGCCATGATTATAGTCAGCGTTCAAACAAAGACTATTAAAAAAGTAACTATCCCAATGATAAAAGAAAAACTTTTTGAATATAAAAAAGCATTGGGAAAAAGAATCTAAAATCTCGGCGCCACATTTAAAATCCAAGTCCATAAAAAAACACGGTAAAGATCAAAGATCCGGATAGCACGTAATGCATCTAATAGCGGTATCGTGACAAGGTGAAATCAGGCGAGATCGTCGGCTCGGCAGATCGTCAATTTCTACCTGCACATATATACATGCTGCGAGCGCGAGGAAAACGAATTGCGCTATATACCTGGCATATACATATAGTGGCGCGTTGTACGCGCGAGCGAGCGTAAGGGAGAAACAGCTGCGGCAACTCGGACTACTCGGAGCCTCGTCCAATCGATTTTCCACGTGCGCCTCTAAGCTCTACACTCGCACACACACACACACATACACATAGACTCGGGTCTCGAGCTTGCGGACCTCCGCGTTGCGGGGAGCTTTTAATAGAGCTGTATCGCGGTGACGACGGCTTTGTTCGACACGCGCTCAACGCCCGCGCCGCGGATGGAAAAGTTGCGCCGACGAGGGACTCGTGTCGTCTTTTTTGTTATGGCCGCCCGGCATATTGCTACGTGAACTTTTCCTTTGACGACGTACTTTTTCCTTGCGGGTCGCACTGCTCAATTGAACCCGTGAGACTGCGGTTTTCCTTTAGTGCTTGGTATAGAAGGTAAGTTGAGCGAGATATTTGGAGTGGTTCGCAACAGCGGAGGGTTTTAATGTTTATAGGAGCTGGTTACGGTGAAACGTGGTATACCGATGCGGAATGCGTATTGCGGATCGTTTTCGAGATTGAATTTCTTGGGATTAATTAAGAAAAATATACAGTTTACAGTAAAACAAGCTTACTCTAACATGACCGCAAGTAAAAATGGCAAGATTTCATTCGTGTCCAGAGACAAAGAACTCTTTATCTTGTAAAAAGTCAGCTGTACGCAAAACACATACCACAAATTTTAGGAAGAAAATTCTTTTTTACTTTAAAAGAGCGAAAAAAGTATTTTTTACTTAAACTTAAATGAGAGTTAATAATTGAGTAGCTTTTAATTAACTCGCTAAATATATTCGTACATTTTTATAAGGATTCATAATTATTATCCTAGTCATTTATGAATTACAAACTTTTGCAAAGTTGTTGAAATTCCGCGAAACGTTTTTAGAAAATTTCTTACATTGTACAAATTCATATTGTATTCGATTGGACCTTTATTAATTTTCAAAAATTTAATTTATAGTAGCCGATAGTGTAAAAATCTATACATATAGCAACAATCAATAACATACGTGTTAAAATTGGAAAGTTTAGCCTTAAACCAATATTGGCTGATGATAGCTCCAAGACTATCAGAACTGATTATACAAAGATAACATCAAACTGTTGGTAATCTTCGATAATATGTGCAAGTTTCGCAGGACCCAATAGTTGAGTATATAGTTAAAACACTGAAACTTGCACGTATTAGATAAATAATTTAATCATTAGGTTAAATGATTGCTAAACGTGTGGAAACAGATACAGACCTTCCTTCACACAAATTATAAAAATAATTTTAGAGCTAATATAAAAAATACTATAAATATGAGGTATTTTCACGGTTTTGCATCATTCATATTCGGAAGATTAAAAACAGTTTTAATGAAGTCATGATAATAGTGAACGAGGAGTAAAGTTAACACTATTTTATAAAATAATAATTACAATACAATTTATTGAAGTTTGCTCATAAAATATGCGTGTAAGAAGATTGATCCATTTAAAGAGAAAAATTAATGACTTTCACGTCGAACAATTTAAGGTACACTGCAAGCGCTGTCTCAACCCTGGTATAAAAATTCAATTTCCTCATAAATTTTCTTTCACGATGGTGATAACATAAAATTGAAATCCTAAAGAACCGATAATGAAGCATAAAGCAATCCAGCTAAAATTAGTCGATCAAAAATATCTTAAAAAATATCCTATTTTAGATTCTAGAAACGTTTTCCGAGTGATACCATCGGAATTGAAATATGCAATGAAGACTTTCATTTCATCATCAACATTTACAAATTATTCGCTAATTAAAAACAAACACTCGCTGTGCGATTTCGGACAGTCGAAGCGGATTCAATATCGCACACGACTCGTAACGTCGCGACGGGCGTCATGGACACGAATTTCATTTTCCCTTCTGAAATTACAGTCAACTCGATCAGCGGAATGTACATTTTTTTCATAATTCCCCAAGCGTAAACGAAGTATTAGAAGTCAGTCGCGCGCCTCCACTTCGACAACTCGGCAAAGAAAGCGGACTACTGCATGTTTAAGGGAGAGTCGAGAACACGTGGTCGCGCCAACAGTGACTGCACTCAGCACACACGCGCACACACAGACATTAGCACAGCTCGTTATTGTCAGTTATGCGTATCGTCGCCTTCATTCATCATTCGGCTTCTCAGCTCTCGCGTTACACAATAATCCGATATAGCGCGACGTTCATTGAACGGACAAGACGAGAAGAAGAAGAAGGAGAAGGAGGCGAAGCGGAAGATTTAGTAACAATAATAAAATAACAGATACCGCAAGAAGGAAGTTGTTCTCGGCTCCCCCGGTCGCCACTGGCACTGCTTATCCGCATTATGACGGGGGATGACGCGATTCGTTCGGCCGCAGGGGCTCGGTCAAGTTCACGCGAGCTCACGAGCTTCCATGTCTTCTTGCACCGCTTATCGCACTATAGTATAACCTAATGCGGTAGACGCGACGTACTTTCGTTTTTGCAGTCCGGGGATTTGATGCGATGAAATAATTGGAGGGAATGATGCAGTACTTTTTCGAGGAGAGAATTTGGAGTGCTGCGGATTAAAAATGCTTTTACGGACTAGGAGCTGAGTAAATAAAACGACTGTAGAAAATGATACTTCGTATTATTACGCCAAATTAATTAGGAAGTGTTGACCAAGTTTTTAATTTATGAAAATAACAGGATACAAAGTATTTTAGTACATTATTTTATTACATATCTATCTATTTCATTTAATTAATTTATTTTCGTTGCAATTAATTCAATTCTCTTCGTATGCAGTGTATACTCGCAATAAACTGGAATTTCATTTGCAAACATTGCTGTTCTAAAAATATCAACATAACTGATAATAATAAACTCGAGATTATGCAGAGAAATCTTTATCATTTGTGAATTAAAATTTAAAATATTGTATTATTGCACAATATTATGAGTATACTAAGACCTCGGGAAGCGAGTTTACTGTGTAATTATTTCAAACACAATATGATTCGAATGTATGCCTGAAATCAAAACAACACAACTATTAATTTATCTGTATTATAGAGATATGAAGCGAAAAGTGCACAATTTTTTGTACTTTCTTTTCGTGCAGCTGCTGCAATTTGTCATTATTTGTCTGAGTAGTTTCAATGATTAGATTGACTTACTACGTCAAGTTGACCGGGTTTTCTTTACAGTTTGACCTCTCGTTATTCAATTCATGATTGATAATAGTTACTTTTTGCACAATGATTCATTAAATCTTATTAAATATTTATTACATCTGCTTCGGTATACCGTCATCTACTGCGACATTAAGTTTCCCATTTTAGCATGAATAATCTTGATAAGGAGACTTGTTTACATTGATACGGAAAATAAATCTTTATTATTATTTGTGTTCTTGGGTAATGATTTGAAAATCCCAGCTGGTCGTTAACGTATTATCTCGAACAATATTCTAAACAGCAATGAATCATTCCCAAAATTGTTTATGTTATCTAAAATTGCTCCAATACAACCAAGCATATCGAAAGCAGTAAATTGAAAGGAAAATCAATCTTTAAGCTTTCCATTATTTCAAAATCAAAAACCGTCGAAATTAAAATTAAGAACTATTTCTATTATTGCGCTTTATTACATTGAAAACAATATCATTCGAACTTTGAAAATAAACAGAATATAATATTTTCGATCGAAACTTCCAAATGACAAACGAGTTTCTCCGCGCGCAACGTCGCGATAGACTCGCGGTATACGCCTACAAAGCGCAGCCATCCCAATATCGTTTTCGAAAAAAAAATCGTCATAGCTACTCACAACCGCATCGGGGAGCTTAAGCGTTCACGTGAAACTCAGGCCGCTCGGATATATAATCTAAATGCGCAAATAACGTTGAGAGGGGCTTTTCAGCTCGGTTCGAGATAAAATATACAATGTGTCGTGGGCGAGGACGTGTCGAGTTCGTGTCGAGGCGGGACCGATAAAAGCTGAAAAAAATACATGGCTACCGTATGTTTTATGAAAAATAAGTGTTATAATTCTGGGATTGCCAGTTTGGTTGGTATGACGTTCTAAAAAGCATCGTCAGTTATTAAATTCGTTAAGGACACGAGACAAACTGAGCGGTAGCTTTTCATGGCGGTGATTAAATTGTAAAGGCCAATCGAGCTGCATCAAAAGTAATTAAAACGAAAAGTGAAGAAATAGTTTTGCTGTTTTTATACATGCACACCTTTAGGCACTCCATAAAACTACATCAGTCAAAGTATTCAAAGAGAGTCAAGTTGCGTTTATCGAAAGCTCGATGTTGTAAAATCTACAAATATCCTTTGAGCAACAATCGAAATTCGTCAAGCCCATATACAATATCCGGATAAATTACAAAAATTAACCGGCCACTTATTAGTTCCTTCAAAATAGAACGAATCAGGTAAGGTGTTCATCCTGGCTCACTGCCCATATCAAGAACCGCACGTCGACGTTGCAAAACGATCGACCATCCACTAGTCTACACCTCGAGGTACTTGAAAAACCCGCGTATGCACGGCAATGCGTGCGCATTAAACCTCGCATTAAACGGTGTATGCAGTTGAAATCGCTCAACCAGAGACACTTTGTGCAGCTGCGGTCAATGAGGAGGAAAGCAATGGGAGAGCGGAAATTAATGTCTACGCACTTTAAAGTTTGTCGCGCGCTCTCGGAACTTCGATGTGTTCAACTATTCTAATACGCTTGTGCAATTAAGTCTCAATTGTTCCATATTGAAGAAAAGTTCAACGTCGGTTTATATATTTATTTAAAATATAAAATCAGCACATGAAAGATTCTGCGAGTTTCTAAATTACTAACAGGCAAAGTTTATTTTCTCATTTTCCTCGCGCACAAGCAAACTCCTCTTAAGCAAACAGATCTCCAGGAACTCCGCTTCCCCGTAAAATACGTAGATCGCCAAAAAAAGCACAGACACGAAGGCAAGAAAGAGCAGCCATCCACAACAATGGGCTACTTGGAGTTGACTGAAAAAGCCAAGAAAGCTCTCGCATCGCGTATAAAGCCGGGATTACTTTAGGCGGCGCGAGCGTTGCGAGGAGGTCCGCCTACTCTTTTAGCCCTTGTAAATTTAGTCTCGCGGTAATTCTCCTTCTTCCATTCGAGAGACTCTTCGGAATTCCCCCCGAGACTTTTTCGTCCCGTCTCTTTGTCGTGCCTTTCCATTCTCGAGAAATTAGGATGCACGTGTGCGGGGAGATGCCGACCGAAGCAACGTGCTCTTTATTCGAGTTTCGCGCGCCTTATCCGTTACCACGTGCAGTCTCCTACTCGGTCTCCTATGTGCGGCTCGAGTCACGCATCGACATCTTTCACTTTCAGCGATTTTTTTTCAAATTCGAGTATGATTCGTGTGAGTGTATAAGTATAGTAATTGTGAATTGGCATATTCGACGGATGAAAAAAATTATTATTATAAAATAGAAGTGCTTCAGAATATTCATGAAAATTTTTACGCGATTCAAAAAGCGATAGGACGACCCGGAAAATTTATCAAATTTTGCAGGAAGTGTACAAATACAAATTTATGTAAATCGATGATTATCGCGTTAAATTGAATGTACGATGATTCTATTGGAATACTGGCGAAAAAAGTAATCGCGTTAATCCATGCATCCTCTGTAATTTGAAGAGAGCTCTTCGTGTTTACCGTATGAGCAAAGAGTTATTCCCGTATAGATTGTACGTGAAAATAGCGAGGAAAATACAGACAGGGTATAAATGGACAATGACTCATATACATATTGTCTATATTATTAATCTACCCTGTCAAAAATTCTGCACGTCTAATTCGGTCAATACCGCTATAATACATGGAAATAGCCCGCGCAACAATGAATCCATAACGATAAACAAAAACATAACTATTAATAAAAAAACGTCTTTTTTCCCTAAACTATTGACAATTTCCTTCGTGTATCACGCGGCAACGGACAAAAACGTAAAAAAACGTCACTGAAATATCGCACGAAGGCACGAGCGAAAAACTTCCGCGCGTCGCGAGCGCTAATCAAAACAAATGTATGCAGGCGCGAGGAAATGATTTAGCCTATAACCGAGCCTTGGATCTACAAGGTCTCCATGATAAATCTCGCTCTTTCCGCCTGTATACAATATACACAAAATACGAATATAATAATATAATATAATAATATAATAGACACGTTTTGCAGTAAACGAAAGTCCAACGGATTTTTGCGTTCAATGCAGTGTCGTATTTTACGTTTTATCTTTCATGCAGAGCGAAATTTTCATTTTTCTCCAGATAATATCAAATAGTGGAAAAGCACCGATGCGATGGAAATAAAATATCTTCTTTAAATAAAGACCGTAAATAGTTTATTGTTGTATCTACCGGGAAAACAAAGGAAAACTGTTGTTACGGTTATGTGGCAAAGTAATAATTGGATAAAAATTGTATATATATATATATATATTCATCTATATTTTCAATGCGGAAGCAGCGATACTTAATTTTCTTTATTGTGAGATAAAATGAATCGACTCCATCATAAAAATAATGCAACCACTACAATAGTCTAGTTTTTAGTGTATGGCGATACAATATATAATACCGCATAAAAGTTTATACGTATAAATAAAATTTACTGCAGCTCTTTACACTGTGGTATGCAGCAATCACTGCAAAAATTAGCCAGCTAATAATTTTAGACCAATTTTACGTATCCGAGGAAAAAAGACAGTCATCGCTTTGATCCATAAATTTTTAATGAAAGAGAGAAATGAAAGACATTAAGCGTAGAGAGCACAAGAAAGAATGACTACGAAAATTTTACACATGCATTCGCATAATCAAAACTCGATCGTCGCGCTCTTTATTATTTCATCGACTGTCGTCCGCGTAGCGACGATAACAGGCGTAAAAAAATGGGACAAATAGAAGGAAACTTTTGCCGTGACATTGATAGGAATTCCCTCTGAAAATCCTTCGTTTGTTGTGAAATTCAATCCCATTTCAAACATTCAATTAAGAAGCCCGACCTGAGAATTGCGGGAAGACTCATACTTCCTCGTTCGATTCAAGGATATAGCTTGATAAAAGTCGTGCTATTTTATGTTATTTAATGTTATTCATTAGTAAATTATTTCGACTTTTGCGGATAAATAATATTTCTTATAAGGCCAATGTGTATGTATTGAAATGAATTTCTTAGAAAAATGTAAACAAGAGTTGGTATCACTTCCATAGTTAAACAAAGATTTTTTGTTCCACTGCGATGTGAATGAAATGCAGGCAAACAAGCCAGTACTGTGAATAATCGCCTTTTTGCAATCGATATGCCTATACGCACGGAGGCGTTTTACATCGAAAAAGTGTCACAGTTGACGTAGAATGGCCCAATATAAATATACACGGTTGTATAACGCAATAATTACGCATATCGATCACGTGTAGGTAGACATAATAGAATCAGATAAGTAGCATAAAAGCTGATAATCGTTCCGTCGATAAGAAATCAAAAGGCGAACAGCTTTTTCGCACCATTTTTCCAAGGTTCATTAATTATTTTGAGTAAAAACCGATTTTCATGCAAATTATCATTATTTTCTACCAGTAAATGTATCTAATTAAATGATACTTTTGACGTTCAATCCAAGATGTAAGTATTTTATATCAATATGTGTATTTTATATCAAACTGAGATCATCAATATTCTCGATCGAAAACGATCATTACTTTATTCGAAAGAAGATATATAATTCTTCCGTTTTAAATATCGTTATTTAATACCGTCAGGCTACACGCTTACACGTTCCGTTCATATAGAAGATGCCACTGGAAGTCATTAACAAACATAAGAGGCATTCTTTAGTACCTACATACATATGCATACTATCCAAATAAGATAACGTAACATTCGACTAAACAATAAAAATGCAAGTATGTCAACATTATTTTCCTGCTGCAATACAAGACTTTTTCCATACCAAGAGCTTGACTCGTATACACATTTATATATTGAATTTACTTTTAAAGCAATAGTCAGGGTTTCGATGAATCACGCATCTAGACGCGGTAGTTTTCGAGCCGTCAACAACTACAGGTATAGAGAAATAAAAATACGTTGGTGAATTGGAATGTTGTCAGAAACGCAGTTGTAAATGAAAATGAGCCTCCTTTAAATTCAATTCGCTTGACTTGCCGCGCTCAAAAACCAAGGTACAAAAACAAATAAATCATCGATGATCGGACTCACCTCTCTTAGTGGTCCCATTCATCCTCCTCTTCTTGCCGTTGACACTGGCCGCGGGGTTATTGGAATTCTGTCCGACCAGTCGGTACTCGCCCTTCTTGCCCCTGTCTGCTCCGAACTTGATGTTGATCCCATTGTCGGGATCCTTGTCAGTCGTCATCATCTTGTATACCTTCTGTGTATATAATCACTCGGTGCGGATAATATTACAATGAGGCTCGCGCACTCGCACGCCGCAGGAGCTAGAGCGCTTTATATCGCCCTCCTTATCTTTATATATATCTGTAATATACCACTCCTCGTCGTCACTATCTCTCTCTCTCTCTCTCCCTCCCTCTCTCTCTCTCTGTAGTTGAAACTCTCCGTAGCTGCAGGTCAGTGTTGGTCGAGAACTGGTCTCATCGTCGAAGCGCAACAGCAGCGATCCCAGCTCTCATTAGGGACTTGTTGCGCTCGCTCGGTCGCGGTGTCTCGTTGATCCGACCGTTGAGCCGATGGTGTTGTCGTTGATATTAGGACAGGATCGATCCCCGATGGCCAGGGCTTGGGACTCGGTGTCAGGCGGCCTCGGCGAGACTACTGCCGGAGCTCCCGGATCCCTCGTCGCTCGGCTGCAGCTGGAGCGAGGACCTCGGGCCCCGATCGCCGCCCCCGCTACTGCGGCAACCCTTTCCCCGACCGCTGCACTGCCAGTGGCTGCACGCGCACCTTGACCCGCACATAGACACCCCTTTGTTGCTTTGTCGGTCGGTCTTCGCTCACCGATGATTCTTCCCTCGCGCTCGACTCGCTTCTTCGACGTCTCGGCCGAGTCACGGCCTATCTACGGCCTATTCGTGCCGTGCATGTATACATATACGTATATACACACACACACACACACACATATATATAGGTAGAGCTTAATCGTAATCACCTGACCACCAGCAGCACAGCTAATTGGCGCGCTAGAGCGACCTTATAATCGATCTAAGCGACCTTCTCCTTTCTTTATACAGCTGAGAAAGCTCCTCTTGGCAGCCGAGTTGCTCTTTCTCTCGCGAATAATCCGTTGGGGGCCGGCGGTTCGAACGACAAAGAGGAAAAAAAAAAAGAGGAAAACAAAAAGGAGCGGGAGCGCGTGTATGTATCCAGGCGGTGCGAGCGCGAGTCGTTGGCTAAAAATACGCGGAGTCACGGGCGCTTTTGCGCGCGCGAACCTACGAAAAAATCGATGCCCCTGCTGATGTGTACACACCGAGTGTACTTGTGCACGTAGGCGAGCTACACGCGGCCGAGTTGTCTGTATGTATACAAGCGCTGAGAGCAAGACCAGTAGCACGCGTCTTCTAACCTAAAGCTTGGGAGCTCCGTTTCTCGGTATACACAAAGCCCCTCGAGCCTGGCACATGTATACACAGAGGAAGCAGCGAGTGGTCATAGGCCAATCCAGCCGCAGGGACGAATGTATACGCGCACTCGCGCAAGCTCTGCCCCGCGATAGTAAGACGCGCGCTTGCGGGCCACGACTTTGCTCTCCTATACCTCTGTAGGCACTGGGCAGTAGAGAGATGCCGATACGAGCGAGGCACTTTGTTGACACACGCGCACACAAACACACTGATGATGGGGCGACGGCGGAGTGCGGACGAGTCGACGACGAGGATCCCTGCTCACGATGTGTATAGGTGTAGCCGCGGTCCGCGGTTTGCCTGGCTGGCTGCACACTCGAAGTGAGAGAGAGAGAAAGAGAATCGAGTCTCTCTGTGCGCGAGCCGCGGTGCGAGCTGCGAGTGCGTGGCGTGCAATGGCTATGGGGGGGCCCCGATTCGGTTCATGCGCCGCGCGACGACTGCGATCAGCTGTGCGAGCGCCGAGGTGCGCGACCCCTTCCTTCCTACTCTCCGCACTGCCTCTCCGCCCGCGCCACTCGCGCCGCACCGACCGACCGACCGACCGGAGTTCGAGAATTAACTCCCCTCCACTTTTACCATCCGCGCCGCTCTGTGTACGTATACCGACTACGGTGACTACTCCCCCGCCGCTACTCCCGCTCTTACTCCTTCCTTCTCGCTCTGTACTTCGCCAGCTGCTGCTGCTGTGCGCACAGCTCCCCTCTCCCGCTCTCCCTCTCTCTCTCTCTCTCTCTCTCTCTCTCTCTCTCTCTCTCTCTTTCTCTCGCAACTCCTGCGATGGACGATGTATTTAGCTATTATATCTCGCACTCTGTCTCTTTTCCGTTTATCGTTGTGTACCTGCACGTTCACGCGTCTGCTCTTCTCCGCTGCTCGCGGAATTTGTTGGAGCGAACCTCGTTGATCGAGACTTTGTGCATGATGAAGCGATCGCGTTTAATGGACTGTGTCAAGCCAAAGAGAGCTGTCCGATGTTCATGCTTAGACAAATTGGACCTTAACTTTTTGGAGCAAAAAAGACGTATAACTTAATTTTTTGTCCCCCCTATCGTTAATTATGGTTTTTCCTCCACCTCGAATAAAAAAAGAAATAAAATATAATATTAATGTTATCGTGATTTTTCGTTTTCTTTTAATTTTAGACATGTACAAATGATAATAAGTACATCGACTTTCCCTAAAAATTTCAGAGATTCTAGCTTCACTGAAATTGAGATATTAATTCGTAAAGTTATACGAATTTTAACACGAGGCTTATGGCTGACGCCTTAAAAGTTAAAAAAAAGAAACTAATATCTTATTCGGGACAGTGATTTCCAGACAAGGATCTTACCGTTTTCAAGATATACATGTTAAAAATTTATTCTCACTGTTGTCGGTATATCTATATCGTGGTACAATCTGAGTTAAATTTCCACTTTTTGTTCTTTTTTTTTTGTATTTTTTCATGTACGCCATTATTTGAAAAGCTTTTGAATAATAAAATTTTAACCAGTTTTAAAATAAAATTAACATTTGAATAAGATTGAATCACAATAACCTCCTTAAGTAATGTGTTAACAATGCACATAATAATGCAATACCTTATACGACTCCATGTGTGTCACCATGAGCACACAAAGCAAGTTTTAGTAATTTTTTCTCGAAAATTTATTCGGGAATCGGGGTTGAATAAAAATTCTATTACATTGTTTGAATCTTTTTTTTTTTTCATAATGTACTTTGATTTTGTGAAGAACTATCTTAACTTTGTATAGTTAATAACGTAAAAATTAAAGCTTATATAAATAAATTATTAATAAATACCCAGTCATTTGCCCTTTGTCGATGTTTCGACACCAGTCCCAGTTTTCGTCATCTCGCGAGAAGGATTAAACAAATTCTCGAGCAATATACGAGCTACACGCGAAAATCCAAGTCTCACCATTAGTTCAGCTATACCTATACATGTCGACGCGATTAAAAAATTAAGATACGACCTTGTTGCACGAAAAATTTGATATACGGTTTTTTTTTACCAAAAAAGTTGAAATGCGCTTTTTTCTACTGTGTCAATGATTATAAACTATAGCGAATCGATAAAATTTGATCGCTATGACTTTGATGCTTATTGTTCCGAAGGCTGTTGCACTTTACTTGGTAAGTACGCTTTGTGCAAAATGATTGAGCGATCCAAACTTTAAATTGATAAACTCTTGCGCTATTCAAAAGTCAGAATAGGCAATCTGAAATTTATAATGCAGTATTTTAAATTAACTTTTATACACGGAGAAAAATAGTTCACTAAAAATTGCGAGAAACTTCATGAAAAATTACTATAATATTCAGCAATGGTGAGACAGAGTCGCTGTTTACTAATGTTTAGTAGACAGTATAGTAAAATTGAAGTATGCTAAGTTCTAGAAAATATTATTTTAATAATTACTATACCAGTATAGCAATTTTTAATTTATTTACTCTTAATTATTACTATACCAGAAGAATGTTTTTAAAAACTAAAACAAATTTTGAATTCAATATACTATATATGTTTTTCTATTTAATGAAGCGCGGAGAATTCA
>UELV01097513.1:0-17532 GCA_900490015.1 Megastigmus stigmatizans | reverse complement strand
ATATATATATATATCAATTTCATATAAAAAATGTATGTATATATATATATATATGTAGATTGATAATAAATACTACTAAAAGAACCTCAAACTATCTCTTTTCTTACTTATACATGCATAAAATTAAAATTTGGCTTGTCTAATATTAAATTCACTTATAATTAATTCTCTTTATACCCAAATTATTTCGTTTTTTATATTTTTACCAATGTAAAACAAATTTATGAATTTAAAAATGTAAAACAAAAAAAAATTAATAATGCAAGTTTCTTCTATCATTACGGAATTATTTAGGTACTACTTAAGCGTTTTATATGCACCTTATATTAAATAACATTTTTTGAATAATTTGTAATCTTAGCACTTAAATTTGCATTAAGCACTTGTTAAAAAAAATATATTCAAAAAACAGTGTTTGAATAAAAATGACAAAATCATTACTATAACACTATTTCTTAAATTATTAAATCTATGGAAAAGAAAAAAAACTCGTAAACTTGTGCTGACAATTGAACCTCCATGTATTTTTACTTTATCATACCTATTGTAAAATATACAGAAATCTATTTTCATATATTCAATTAAAAAAAAGCACTTTCTATACAGATTAACGTATGATAATGTACTTAACATTGTAATTCTTTTACCCAATGAATAAGAATTATAGAATTAAGTACAAGAAGGTTTTTTGATAAATTAGTAGGATGTTAAATAAATAAGCATATATAAGTTTTGAAATAGTTATTATTCAACATTAATTTTTAAAAATAAAAGTTATGTTTCCATCAATGGATCTTTGATGACAGTTTCATGTTTTTCAATATAAAAAAGACACAAGATATAAAAAAGAAACTTCTTAGATCATTGAGCTTTGACAATATTACATGTAATTACTATTGGATAGAGAAAAAAGAGTCAGGACTCTCGATGTCTGCAAAAAAAAGAACTATAAATATTGAGCATGTGAGTGTGTGTATGTGTACATATTCCTATGATATCGATTATACATTGGCATGGTTCTGAAACTTTTATTATCAATAAATATTCATATCGCCATAGATAACCAAATATATAATACATTATCGTGAAAGATCGGTATGTATTACAATTATCTATTATACTTAAAGGATATCAATCCCATGCCTTCTCGCGTATGTATATCAATTAATATCAAATTTCATTCGATCGTTACATTTTTCTCATTGTACAACTTGAAAATGTCATCCACTTTTTTCTTTTAATCTCTTTTCATTGTTTCTCCTGTTATTTAACAGCGCAAAATTAAACGAAAAATATTAAATTATATCGTATACCTTTTATTTAAAGACGATGCGATCCGTAAAATCACTTGAAAATGATCAATGATAACTTTTGTTACATATGTACAGTTAGGATCCATAGTATTAATAACATTGTTAATATAATAAATAAAGCGGGTAATTAACGTAGTTGAAATGAGTCCAAATAAAACAAGAAATAATAAAGAAACTATATGCTTTAAAACTATACAGGTCGAATTATACAATGCTTCGCTGCTTAATGCTGCAAATATTAAGCTCTAATATTCTGATGGATATTATTTGATTTATGTATTTTGTACTTTCATATTGAATCGAAAAAAATTGTTCATTTTTATCTCAAGTAATGTTAATGGTGATTAATAATGCTATATGTAAAGAAACAAGAAACTCGCTGCTCTGAAAGAATATTTTTTATACCTATTGTTACCAATCGGATCAAACATAATGAAATAAAGGTCAATTAAAATAAACGCAATGTAAGAAATAAAAAATATCTGATTCTGAGATTCGCTGAAAGTGTTTATGTTTACACAATAATTATTCCTTCGAAATCACACATTTGCTTTGAACTCATGAAATTTCTTTAAAACAATGCGGACGCAGTTCACATGTGTAATCAATTACTCATTCGACATCGGAAGTAAATTGTGCACGTCGATAATGTCTAGCGGAATTATGCATTCGTTTTCGTACAACAAAATTGTCTTTTGAAGCGGATTTTTTCTTTAAGCATTGTGGAGCTAAACGCACGCTCGTAGGTAGCTAATTTCTCATTCATGTTTGTCCTTATATTGATAAATTGTGTCGTCGATGGACGCGAGGACATTCGCGAAGGCAATCACATAACGCCGTGTGAGATCAATACAGCGGCAAATCGCGTAGCTCTTTGCCATCAACTTACATCTAATTAAAAACAAGTATGTAAGTACATAGTAAAAAATCGTTGGAAGCGCATCATACGTTTCGTCCGATTCGAAAGCAATGAGAAAATCATTTCATGCGCAACGTTCGAATTCGGAGGCATCTGCAGTCTCGTGAGGATTTCATTTCACTTTGTCATCATTGTTAGTATTAATACTAAATTACAGAAATTTTCTAAAATGTATGTTATGCAAGTTTAAACAAAGATTTTAGTACATTACTACTAGTTTGTTCGGTTTTTATAGATAACTAATTATTGAGATGCTTACAAAATTATTAATAAATTCCAATCTTAAGGACTATGCATTTTTTAATTTCAATACTAAAATTAGATCAAACATTTTTGAAAATGATAAACAGGAAGACATTTTTTACTCTATTAGAATACTTATAATTTTGTTTGTATTCCATGTGCCTAACACTTGATTATTCTATGAAATGAATTCCTAAAATGTAAGTTCTTACATATTTGCAAGAATGCTCGACCGAAGAAATTATTGTCGCTTTATAAATTAAAATAACACGAAAACTTCTTTCTGTATAAAAAGAAACGTTTGCGATAAATTACTAATCCTAAACGACATCTGTTCAAGTCTCTCAGATGGTCACAGGGAAGCAGGTAACTGCAGACTCAGTATACCCATGTTTTGTGCTTGCGAACTCGAAACTAATGTGGTTATTAAAAGTAAAAAAGTTGAGAAAATAAGAATATTTATATTCGTGTAAGAAGCATAACGTAAAAAAGAGAACAGAAAGAACAAAAGTATTAAGTACTCGCCTCACGTGCGATAAACATTTGCAAAAAAGAATAATTGCCAACAGGACTTAAATATGAACTATCTGTCACTACATTGACAACGATAAACTATAAGATTAAATATATTATAATGAGCAAGATATAAAGAAAAATTCCGTGCTTGGCACTGAAAAAATATATACGCATAACTATATCACAATAACCGAACGCGTCGAATTACAAGTTAGTAGCTGCTTATGCTCATAATGAATTCGTAGCTCGCACTTCAGACCCAATCGACCGCGACAATATAAAAAAGAAGAGTAATTAAATTCAAAATAAATAAGTATAGAAAATGAGAAACTGCAAGAACAGTTGCATTAGGTACGATTTGTTCTTTACACATGTAACGATGATGCTTAGCAGCTTTATTCTCTAGAAATGAACGCCTCTCCTGCGCTCACTCATACGCATACTCGTGATTAAGACATTGAGCTTATGCCAAACTAATAGGAAACGATTTCTTAGATTATAACAACCTTGTACATTTTCGTGATTGCACCTCGCCACTATCTTCGCGTCTACGATGTAAGTATGTTGCGTGGATACTCTTTACAATGCTTTATGAAATAATGAACGTTCTAATAAAATAAATTGTTACAATTAGCTTTATGAATCAAATCGTCTCTCTTCGATCGTTCTGAATTTTTTTTTCTCTTCGTCATTGGATTTGTTAAATATCTTATCGTATCACTGGATAGCATGAATATTTAGAAAATAGAAAAATAAGTCTGCTTTTGCCTATTTTCTTTATCAAAACGGTACACGCGCACAGATGTGGTATTTGTTTTTTATTTATTCGCAAAATCTCGCTTCTGAATCTGTTGTACTGAAAGTATAGTCATTAACGAGTTATAAACGTGCTTCAGTCTGAAATCATGGGTATGTACTAATGATGCGAATCGTTTGTTTTTCATTTTATTTTTCTTAGAATTAGAAAAAAACTGCAATGTCGTCGGAACCGGAAGATAAGACGACCAGCCACGAATCTAATTTTTGCTGGAATTACATTAATATTGGACAAAATGACATTTTAAAGCCGTTGTATCCCAAATAACGTTGGGTCGTATAATTTCTTTAATAAAATTTTGTAAACGCTTTAAAAATCGAAATTGAGTGCTCAAACAAAAAATAAAACGATTGGTGAAATACGAATAATTCTAAGTCGATAACATGAAAATAATGATTCTGCTCGGTAAGAAAAAGGGAAGATTATTGTTTAGACGTATTCTTATTGTATTTGTGCTCGCAGAACTTTGTAAGGTTTGACTAGTCGTGGTTTCGATGCCATTACATCATATTGAAAGTTAATTGTCATGAAGATGCTATTCATAAATAAACGCAGCGAAACGATTCCTAGATAAATAAGATAACAAACCAATCAAAAGAGTACCTGGAAAAGCAGGTAAATATATCACATTGAAAATTTTTCGCCTCTTCTTATGGCCGTTACAACTACAACGCATATAAATTTTACCAGTTTTTTTTTTCTTTAACAATAAAAGCAGAGCTAGGAATCTTGTTAAACAGAAAAAATCCACATGTCCTCTTTCAAAGATATACAAATTACTAGTTAAATGTCTTTGATTAAACGATCGCGGAATTAGTCCATTTCATACACGATAAATAAAATAGAATAATTAGTAGGTTACATATGTGAACCACAGTGAGGACACATCTTTTTCACCGAATCTTTCTTTTTAACAGTGCGCGAGACTCGAGGGTTTCTTAATTTACACTCTCGAAAGTCATGGAAGAATGTCATAACAAAAAAACGCTTTAACTCAACTAGTCAGTGGAAATTAATTTTAACTCATTTACCCCTATCCAATGAGTACTAACTCGAAGTTATACAAAATTTTTTCAATAGTCACTTATTTGCAAAAACACTTACAGAGGAACAGTACCAAGACAAATAAAAAAGGTTTATCAGTGATTAAAATACTTTTAATTAAATGTCACATGAGTTTTCTTTGACAGTTTTAAAATATTTCAAATAAATAATGCAGTTTAACAAACTGAAATTTAAAATACAATTGATGTGAATGATGTGCAGAGAAACATTAATAATTCCTACATTTGTCTTGATAAACTTCCCCTTCACAGCACAATTACGGTACCGATTATGTCAAATGTATGTATCCCAAGCAATTCGATTTGAATGAATTTCATTCTTATTCACATTTTACGCATATAGATAAGAGTACTGCTCTCCATAGTTATTTTCATTTTTTAAGATCCATACAAAAAGATATTTAAGTTTGAAAGTCCTTAGAGCAGAGCTTTTCTAGGAACGAATAAAAAGTGCGTCAAAGTGTGAATTTTAATTAAAATTGCACTATTCATTCATCACCTTATTAATTAATTTTGTTCCTCGATCAGCAACGCGATACTTTTTATGCTTCTCCTTTTTTTAGATGAATTTTGTTAATAATGACATGACTTGATGGCTTAGTTGCTGGTGATTTTTAAAATATAATTTATACGATGGACTAGCTTCGGAATGCGACTTGTGTAAAAACTTATTCAGCAAGCCGTCACAACAGGTTTTAGGCATATACTGTGGGATGATTTCATTATTAACTATTACAAGACTACTGAAACACTGTAAGTTCCCTTGGTTTCATAATTGAGTAATTCAAAAGTTATATAAAAATTTTCAAGCTTTTAAACGTTACGACTTTTGATGATTACCTACGCGCATTAAAAAAATAGATCATAGCCATGGACATTTGAAATCTACGTTAAAATAAATAAAGTTAAATTAAGTATTCTGTCACAACGTTTAAATCGAGCATGTGAAATCAACCCACAGCATTGAAGCTTTAATGTCAAGTAACACTGGTAATGAAAAACCTATAGTACCAGTGACTAATCATGTTTTACACATCCAGCATATTCGGTTATACTCCCGGTGGTAGATAGTGTGAATCGCGTTTCTTATTCTTTCCTTCTTAAATTGTATATTAATTATAAAATTTTTAACGTTATAAATATAACTTTGGAGGAATAGAGTTCTATACCTTTCTACAAATTTAAATATATATATACACAAATATATATATATTCGTAAATATATATATATATATATATTCGTAAATAATAGTGATTTTCATCAATAATAAAAAGATAATAATTTTACTTGAAACGCGTTTCAACGATCTACACCCTGCTCTGTTGGGCTTTACCAATTTAGAAACGTGGTTTTCAAGCTTCGGTAGATGCTACCAATGATCCTTTAGGTGTGTATGCCGTTGCGTTGGGATCCAAGTTCGACACGGTACAACCTGGACAAGGACTTTCGTTTGCACGAATTTTCGAACTTCCCACACGAACGTCATTGCCCAGACGGAGTTTCGACGTAGAACACGTCGGAGCTGGACCAAACGTGTCTTGTGGCATGACAGCTAAGTCTTGTGCTATTTTAGCCTTTAAGATATCGATCTCCTTCTCTTGTGATCGGATTAGGCCTAATAGAAAATAATAATTATTTAACATATTCAACCTAGGACTTTATTGAAGATGTGTACTTCCATGTAGTAAATAGATATTTTCGTCATCAAGGTATGACTCGATTGAATTAAAAAAATTTTACTAGAGTTGAGTACTTACTCTCCTTAATTTCTAGTTGACGCTTGGCTTCGCCAAGTGCTGAGAAAAGATCCAGTTTAATACGTGTTTCCGCACTTAAACTGTTCTCCAAATGAGTATTTTTGTCTTGTAGCGCGTTAAGTGCTCCAAGTATAATTTCAGGTTCTCCGTGATTTTCTTTACAACGCTTTGTTTCTTGCTCATAAACCATGCACCTGTAAAAGATTGCGATTAAATATACAATACTCTATTAGAGTAAATACTGATTACTGTAATTTGATTACATAAAATAAATGATCTATAAATTTATACGTTTTACACTAAAAAATAAAGTAATTTTTCATGTACATAGATCTAGCTTATTAGAATTTTTATATTTTACACAGAAAAAAAAACTATATATCTATTTTTATAATATATATATATTTTTATATATACTTAGTAAGAGTAATAAATTTATAGATCTCTGAATTGATTGTTGAACAGACGTAACACTTACACTTTTTATACTTTGTTATTTTTAACTTTTTACTAAATATTAGTAGTGATAAAAAATTAGTACATTATTGTCGCAACAGAATACTAAAAAAAGTTTTTCGTTAAAATATGGATTAAATACATCGCTATCAATGTCTGATAGTTTTTTCTATTGTATATGATGCTAGTTGATTATATGCTAGTGTTCAAACGGTCCAATTAATTACGAACAGGAACAGCCACATTTTTGTGTTGAAAATGTGTTTCATATATCATGCTTTTTAATTACATGTCTTTCAATTAAAATAATAATGTATTCATGGTTTTGCGCTAACTCTACGTGCAGTTAGTTTGACTGCGATAGAAATATGAGTGTACTAATTATCACCAATCTAACGTTTTTCAGTAGTTGTTCGTTAAAATTTTATGAAACAAATGTCGGATTAAAATCGATATACATATATTACTATAAACTATAGTAGTATACCTTTCTTCTTTTGCTTTCAGTTCTCGGCGCAAGGTTTTGAGATCCTGCTCCATTTGAGCTCTACGAGTTTTGCACGCATCCGTGCACTCTTGGCGAACAAGCGGCGGCGGCGGAGGTGGAATCGCGGATCGCGCTTCCTCCGCTGCTCGTCGAGCTCTCCTCTCGGAAGCTAGTGACGCTTCGCAGGCTGTGCGTTGTCTTCTTTCGTCGGCTATTCGTCGCTCCAAGGACGACATTGTCTGTTTGTCTAGTTGCCTAGCCGTGACCAATCCATGTAATCTGAATAATGAGAAAAACAAATGATAAGGATTTATTTAGTATTGCAACATGTTTAACATTATGATAATACTGACTATAGTTGAAAATAGTCATTTCCCTCAGTATTTTTTAAGTAATGGTGTAAAGATTAAATATGACTTACTTGCTTTGTAACTGGTCATTATCATGTTGAAGCTGCTGAATATCACCTTTGGCCTGTCGTTCGCCACTTAATAAAGTGTTTATTTGAGATCGTAATTCTTGTTCAACCTGTCGACTTGACTGCAAGTCTAACTTTAGGCGTTTGATATCTGCCTCAAGCCTTCGGCATACAAGTAACCTGTTACAAATAAATCATGTGTACATCAATATATTTTGTTTGATAAATAAAATACAAGTTCTAATGTTTATAGCTTTTCATCCTCTATACCTTTGACAATATTCGTCCTGTTGTTTCTGCTGTTCGTTTATTGTTTCAGTCGGTATTTTTGCTTGTCGTCCTTTTCTCTCTCGTTGATTATTCGTCGTATTAGACGAATCTTTACTGTCTTTGACATTATTCCATTTCCCACTAGCTGAACCGTTCGACTGTGTTTTAACAGAATTATGTCCAGAACCTTTGACTGTTTTGTCTTTTTCGACTTCATTAGCGTCATAATCGTTTACAGAACTGTAAATGAAAAGTATAAAAATATGATACGTATTTTACGCGCAATAGTATCAAAATTTAAAATTCTGTCAATGCTTACCTAATCCTCTCTATAAATTGTAAATCATTGGAAGATACAGTAGTACCATTTGTGTGTGCATATTTTTTGTCATTCTTTTCAGATTGTGACAATTTTTCAGAATTATGCTTATTGTGTTGGTCCTCCTGTTTCTCCCCTTTGTCCAGAGACTTTCTGTGATTGTTTTTGGTGGCACTCGGTGCTTGTGACAATATTTGTGTATTACTATGAACCCCACCATTTTGTATACTTGTATCTACAGAAGTATTACCAATTCCTAAAATGTAAATAGCCCAATTAATTATTTACAATTTCGCTCATTAAATTTAAACATTTTTTTTTAAATTCATAGTACGTAAGAATTGTAAAAAATACAAGCTACCTCTTTTTTCTGGACTTGGATTGTACTGTGAACTTGGCCTGTGTGGCTGTGATTTTGAATTCTGTTCTACCGTCATAGTAGATATTTGAGCTTGTAGTTGTACATGTGGCTGTAGTTGCTGCTGCAAATTAGCTGCTTGCTGTTCTGCAGGCAACGCTTGTTGCAGCAGTTGTAAATAGAATTCATTTTCCTTCGCTACATCTTTTTGTTTTCTCTAATCAAAAAAAATGAAAGTTTATAAGCTTATAAAGTTTAAAAGATATTATTCTAATAGAAAAATACAATATAACATGCAAACCTGTCTCATTCTGTAGCCGACGTAGCTTTTGAAACCGAATCCTAAAGTTACTACGGGGTAGCCAATGCTAAAAAATAATTTAGTTTGATAAAGCACTTAATAGTAGCTAAAGAATTTAAAAATAATAATAATAGTTTACCAATGTGCTGCAAATGGCCTACAGAGGTCTAAATGAAATGGCATATGACGTAGATCTCTTAATCGAACAGCTGCTTCTATATACAGAAACAGTAACCACAGCATCACAGTTGGCAAGCACACACCTTTGTCTGTCATTAAAAAATATAGATTATTTTTTCCATTTCATTAAAGATTATGAATTCCATTCATTGGCAAATAATAAGAACACACCTGTGTGCCAAACGTACTGCACCCAAACATATGTACTAGCTGCAAAAAACAGCCAGTGTACTGGGATGAAGAAGAAACAAATCATGTCCGACGTAAGTGCAATACAAATAAAAAATACGGAGAAGGCCTAAAACATAAAATATTTAAGCTATGATTAGTAAATTTTCAAATAATCACAAAATGCTTTGACCAATGCTTTACTTACCAAGCCTTGATATTTAAAAGAATCGTAAACGCTTCGGAGAAGTAGCCAAAATGGCCACAAAAATTCAAAACGGAATTCTAAAATGAAGTCTGCTAAAATCACCATGGCCCATAGCAGAAGAAACTTCAGATATAATAATGTACTGAAAAATAATAATAATTTTGAATGAAGTGTATATTGTTACAAAACTACGTAAGGTCTTAAAATCTAAAATCCCAATATTTCAAACTAATCTCATATTATTTATATAAATAATAGTCCCTTTGAATGATGAAAGACCTTTAAACTGTTTCAATACTAAATAAGGAAACAATACTATCCAGAAGTTAATCTCTTTCATCGCTAGTATACAAGGCATTTAAAGACCACAACAATCATTCCGATATCATGCTTAAAGAGCTTTTTATCTTAAAACAAAGCGTTTATTTATTAGGAGCTGGTATCAGCTAAACATTAGAACTCGGATGGAGATGATCAAGTCCAAACAAAGGGATGAAGCAAAACTCTTTGAATCTACATAGTGCATCATTTTGAAGTTACAGTACTTGAAAGGGTCGAGGAAATACCCAGAAATACTGATCACGAACTCGCGGTTTCTCAGTAATGTCGAAAATCTATGGGGGGAAAGCTCATTCGCGGTACATAGTTCAGCTTGCATCTCCTGTAAACAAGAGTCTCTCGGTCGCTGTCTCTCTCGCTCTACCGAAAGGGGAAAATCGCACCTGAAGGGAAAAGGCACGAGAACGCGACATGCAAGTGTATAAAGGAAAAACGCTCGCGGTTGCCAAGAGAGAAAACAGAGAGACTGCAGCATTGGGTAGCCTCTTCTCCTCTCGACCGCTGCGAAAGATTGCAACGCAGGGGTACGAGCGTCTTGTTTTTTTGGTTATTTTTAAAAGAACAGAGAGAGATATCTCGCGTGCGGCCATTGTGCGCGTGAGTCCCGAGAGTTATCTTTAACACCGTTGCTCTCCACCGTACATACACACACGATCCGTTTAGCGCGAATCATCTCTCATCCTCTCTCGTACTTTCCTCTCTAGCTCTGCTCTGTTCGTTCTCTCTCCCTCCCTCTCTCGCTCTATCCCTCTCACCTCCCGTAGATTCCTTCGGTGATCTTGTTGCGCTTCAAGGGCCTCCGGAGCTTGCCGCACTCGGCATTTCTTCTCTTCATATTCCTCGGGCACTATCCAGCGCTGCCAGGCTGCAATCCTCTTGCTTCTCCTCGTCGTCGTCGAAGATCGGCGGCAGCGGCTGCTGCGGCGAAAACACGGCCAGGGCGCGAACACGAACGCAGACGCGCGCGAGCGCGACACACGCGAGAGCAGCCACGACGACGAGCGCAGCGCACGGAAACGCGAACAGCAGGCTCTTTTTCTCTCTCTCTGTCTTGCTCTCCTCTCTCACTCGCTCGCTCGCTCGCTCCCAGCTCTCAGTCTCTCCCTCTCGCTGCCTATACGGAGAGAGAGAGAGTGAGATGCGTGTCTGTATATGTCGTCCTGCACGTTATGCACCTATACGTGCGCGCGATTCGCGAATAGTCGTCACATGCACGTCCAACACAGACTGTGGCGCACACTGGCTGCGCTCCGCTGCCGGAGCTCACTAACGGGCGCGAAAAAACAACGGCAACTGATTGAGAGGGAAAGAGAGAGAGAGCCGCGCGCGAGGTCCCAGGAAGCGAGGAGAGACGACGCGCGAGACTCACTCTATACGATAATGCACAAAACACACTCGCCTATATATACTCATGTACCATGTATGTGTTTATATAAACAGGTACACGGCAGGCACGTTCGTGTCTTTCTCCCGTTCGCGTTTTCGACAAGGAGTCTCTAGACGTCTAGAGAGCTGTGAAGTAGCGCGCCGACGGTGAGTTTGCAGCAGCAGCAGCAGCAGCTCTTGCTCTCTTTCTCTCTCGGTTCGATTGTCTGCCGGCTGCGCGAACTCCTCTGTCACTCTGTGTGTGTGTAGGTTGTGGGTTTGTTTTTGTTACTTTGTTTGTCGGTTACACACAAATGCTTATTATGATGATGATGCCTTTCCTCCGAACGTCCGTGCTTTTGTTGTCATTCGCGCGAGTGCCGACGGGTTCTCCCCTGCGCACTTTCTGTCTCTCTTTCCCTCGCTCGCGGAGCCAGTGGCACTCTCTCGGCGACTCTGGTGATCCTCTCTTCCTCTCTCTCTCTATATATATATATATATATATCTGTCTCGCTTTTTCTCGTTCTGCTGGGCGATAGCGCGGGTTAACCGAGCAGCTGATTGGCCGCCAGCGGGTTATGGCGCGCGTCTTTGGAAACCGTAAGTTAATACACGTTCGTGTATATATATACCTAGGTATCGGTTCAAGATGTTGTTCGGTGTGTATGGGATCTCGCTGTACAGGCTTTCGGACAACACAGTTTTTTTTTTTAAATTTATGTTTTGCACTTTGATTCTGTACGCGCACAGTGGTGCAAGTGAAATTTGAAACTCGAATATTGTCGACCAGCGTCCGCTATTTTTGTTTGTATTTATACGTTTGTCATTATTTTTAAGACTTTTACATCATTATTGCAGTTATCGTCATACAAGTATAAGTGTGAAGCCATTCACAATGTACTTATAGCGCATTTATACGGATCATACAGAAAACATTATTAAAAGTGGGACTGCAGAAAAAAAAATCAATTCTTAGATCATCGTGGTCAGATATTACAAAAGCATTGTATTACCATTTGAAACACTAGTTTCAATGAAATAAGATAATCCAATTCACAGCTTCTAGTAAAAAGCTATAGGAATAAGAATAACTCAGTATATATTCCATCTTCTACTTCTCTCTTTCTTCAGATGCTCGGCCAGAAACCGAGCGAGAGAAGTACAGCCGTCGCGCAGCTGGCGATTTTTGAGTACATACACACGAGGCTTACATATATATAACACGAGAAAAACACGAGGAGCAAGAGGATGGAAGTAAAGTGCACACGAGCTCTTTCAGGAAGTACGTATGTATACCGGTTCTGAACATACGCTCGCGCTCAACGCGGTGGCGAGGCCTTTATCGATCGCAGATGTCTCTCATCGGATCTCTCTCTCTTTCTCTTTCTCTCTTGGAGCGAGCAAGAACGCATGCTCGAGCCGAGAGCACACATTATATATATAGTCGGTTGCACTGCAATATTCTGCACCAACCAGTCGCCACACCGCAAGCACGAGGTGTATTATGCTTTGTATGTGGCTACAGCTGATTTCCGATTTCTCACATATGTGACTTGTTGATTTATCGCGAGTCAGCTCTTTTTTTACCCGCGCTCGTTGGGTTATAAGCCGTATATATAAGTAGTATAAGGGCTTTTTTGAGGGGGCGTTCGTTGACTTTGCGACGGCTCGCCGATTCGCAATGACAGGCCCGAAGCGTTTGCGAAATCTTATCCTCTTAGATAGTATAATACAGAAATAATTTTGGATGGTACATTATTTTTATTTCGAAACTGAAAGATAGTTTTTGTATACCTGAAAATGAAATTGAGATTGAAATAGTATTTATAATAGTATAGATAATGTCTTGTATAGATAAATTAAAACGTACCTTAGCGAAGTTTGGATCAAATTCCTAAGTAGGTGGTAAAAATATATGAAAGAAAAGAAATTATTACAAGTGTATCATTTTTAATTTACAAATAATATTTCCACTGTTGTTAAATAAAAGAGATAATATCAAGACGTAACTTTATATAAATTTAAAACGCACAAGTATATGAACAATCGTATTTTATTGATTAAACAAAATACAACGATGATAATTTACAAAATCAGTTATCGCTCTTGTTTTAAAAAGAAGCCAAAGTAATTATTTTAACTTCCCAAACTTCAGCCGCACCGGCAACTTCATCAGCAACTAACGCACGGGGAAGGCTCTTAAATTTCCCCGTACAGCCCTGGAACGAAAAAGCCAACGAAACGAGCGAGGAAGTTGAATATACCAGTTGCGTGTGCCTACGCTCATCGCGAGCCTCCGCTTACTCAATTTCCCTCTCTTTCTTTTTGTTTTGTCTCGCTTCGCCTCGCCCTTTTGTACACTTCTTTTTTTTTCTTCTGAAAGTCCGAGAGAGAAGGATGCAGATACAGCGTAGCTGAAGTTGAGCTGCTTGAGTTTCGTTGGGCGTAGGAAGTACAGTTGCGCTTTGTTCGACCAACTTTTTTATTTTTCAACGTATAATACCGTCGTACTCACTCGATAATCAAAATTGATAAATTTAAAAATGAGAAATGAAAAATTGATATAACGTAAGATAACAGGTGAGTAATTAGGTATCGTCATTTATTTTAATATTGACCGAGTAACACTCATTCTTTTTTCTTTCTTGCATTTTAAAAGTATTTGCATTTTAATGAGATATATACACTGAATTAATAAGAGGCCTAGATATATACGCTGTACGCATATTCGTAAGAATTGCTGTTTTTTTTTTGCCTCATTACCAATTCAAGACTCATTATTTCTCGGTAGTTTTAAGAGAATGATTTCGCATATCGCTTATTCGGATCAATATTAATTTGTTTCATTTCTTACATTGTATATTCAAGTTGTGAATGATTAAAACAATCGCTTCGCATAAATATGCGAAAAAGTAGATACTTTTCATATAAAAATTACAATGAAATACAACTTTCTTTTTTTTTTATATTAAATTAAATATTTTAGTTTGTATCGAATCAATTCTGCGTATTTCGCTTTTCCAGCGGAATAATTCATTTACGCATGACGGAGTTTTCAACCCTCGCTTTGTCACGCCAACGTCAGAAAGATTATTATTAGAAATTCTACGCGATCAAATTCTTGTTACATTAATACTGAAATGAATATTTATGATTTCGATAATATTATTCCCGATATTATTTTCAAAATATAGCTGTGTTTCAACATTACATACTTTAACAAAGCTTGTATACTTAAAATTTGTATTTTATTCAAGCGTAAAAGGTGTGTAAAAATTCATTATACCTATAATATTTATACTCATGTTTACGTACATTTATTTATATATATCATCAGTCGATGTACAAAATGTACAGAGGCAGTAAGGGATAAAAGGAGAATATTTATGTTGCAGCCGCATGAAATAAATTATTTGGTAAAAATACAAAGATTTATAAAAGATTCATTTTATTTATATAATTAGGTATAATCAACCTTAATGTAATAGCAAACTACAAAATAAAATACACAATTTAAAATTTTGGAAGTCCAGGCAACTCTAACAACGGTAAGTCAAGATGAAGCGGGTGATATGGAACACTTGTATACAATTGCGGATATAACATATATATGCGCGTTCGTTCTTCGTTCTTCACTTTCCGATGCCTCGCAGTTTTCCTCGTGCACCATTCGCAATAAAGTTTTACACTTCGAGACACAGAAAACGCACGTGGCAGTTCGCGTAGTTTTTAAAAAAAAATTAAAAAAAAAAGAGTATCTAACGCCGAGATCGCCCGAAGTTATGCGAATTGCTTATACATTAGCAAACGACGATGACTAACAATAATAAGGATCGTCTCATGCATCGATTATATATTGTACTTGGCATTATTCTTTCTTCTAACTTTTAAGACTCGAGGCTATTAATGGCAACAAAGTGACTGGCTCTCTTGCACACCCGAAAAGCCATCATTCCGAGTTCGTCGTACTCCTTAGCGACAATACGTGTCTCTCTGTGTGTGTGCGTGTACGCGCGTGCGTGTGTGTGTGTATGTGTGTGTGTGTGCGTGTGACATATATATATGTATATAGTAAATTACACGCGCGCGAATAGTTTGGGCAACAAATGCGTAAAGTACATATGTGTATTCTGTATAAGGGAATTATAGGCCCAACAATTTGACGCGTTGCTGCTACGATTACGCGCGTGTAATAATATTGCGAGATTTGATGTCGCGATGTGATTTATAATGATGATGGTGGGATCGAGCTTTCAGTAATTCACGTGCGAGAGGGCTAACGTATGAACACAATTATCTCAATCACAGGCTTGCACAAGATATCGTCTCTCACATGTCCATCTCGAATTGCTCCGAGGTTTCGTCAATCGCTCCATCTGGAAAATTAAGAGACAAGGCTGCTTTGAGAATTCTGCATATATTATCTTGTGTGTGTGTGTGTCTGTTAGCTTATGTTTAAGTGTACTTTGATTAGCGTTTTCGTGCTGTCGGTCAAAATAAGCTTTATGTCTGTGTCAGCTAATACTTGTATATATTTATCTTGTACTTTCGATTTTGATAAATTTATCGTGGAATTGTCGAGAAGTCTAAAATACATTTTATTTATTTGCAAAAATTAATTAATAAAGAGCAAATTCGATCTATGACAAAATCGTCCTCCGCCAGAATAAAACTTCTTTGACATAGAGCTTTTAGAAAAGAAAGCAGCGGCTAAAAGGCTTTTTATGTCCTTTTTTTTCATTTATAAAAACTCTTTGTCATGATGCATCTAGTATAATATAATGCAATTATAACCTCGAAGTAAGTAATCTAATTATAATATACGAACCTTTGGTAGGGGGACTGAGTGTTTTGTTGAGCGAATTAGCGACTGGCGCAGTGCCCTTGAGTAGACTAGCCGGTATGGAGGGCATATTTTTCGGCGGCGTCCGTGACACGGGCGAATTTCGCAGATTCATCAGAAAGGCTCGCTCGTACACGATGCGGGTACCTGCGGAACAGAGACATTGTCCGGTGTAAAAATATTTATCGAAACGTGTGTACATTTTTCGTTTTTTTTTATAGGTTTTCTTTTTGACGCTGGCTGCGCGAGTATACAGTGAGTTTATTTGTGCAAGCGCGGATTGATAAAGGGAAAATGTGATAATTTCGTCGAAAGCGTTAAAATATACGTTAGCGCATTTCTATGGAAACGGTAAGAGAGAGATTCTAAGCAATTATGAAATTTATTATCGTCAAATTTATCAAAATTATATTTTGTCTAAATAGGTAACTAATAACTATATACAATTAGAATTTATTGTCGTCGAGTTAATTTTTACGATATGCTTTTCAAGTCGTCGAACGCAATCTAAGATCTTATATAGCTAATACTATGTAATAAAGTATAGTGACATGTTATTTTGTGCAAATATGCATACGCTTATTAAAACCAGGCTAACATTGCAATTATCTACGCAACGGATTATTTATTAAACAAACCTCTATCGGTTAACGTATTCGTTATGCAACAGCAGAATTAGTCTTTATACAATCGCGCTGTAATAGATCTCATCTGTATGATAATTAAGTACTTCAAATTCACTATTTGGAAAATTTTAAGTTTCAAACCATATTAGATTGTATATCGGATTAGATTTAAAGTAATAACGGGAACTAATTTACTTTGCTATAAAAGAGCAGTTAACCCATTAACGACCAAGACCCCGAATTTTCAACATCTTTTTCAAGGCTTTTTTTCAACTAAAAAAATGGTTTGAAAAAATTTGAAAAAGATTATATCCGACCTATTTTGAGATGTTATTGCGAATGGTGATACCGATTTTTTGTTAAAATACTCCTGCAAAAAAATACGGCGTGTTTTTCACGAAAAAAAGTTAAAAAATTTGGAAATTTTCAACTTTATGAATTTTTTTCATAAGGAAAATGCAATGACAATAATTCAAAATACTGAAAAAATGTGCAATCGATGTTCAAATATTATGGGAAAATTTTTTTCATCATTCTAATATATTTTTAACCTCTTCAAAATGG
>UELV01097512.1:0-21694 GCA_900490015.1 Megastigmus stigmatizans | reverse complement strand
CTCTCCAGACATTGCTCCTTCCGACTACCATTTGTTCCGATCGATGGCACATGGCCTAGCTGAGCAGCATTTCCATTCTTATGAAGAAGTCAAAGAATGGATCGATTTGTGGATCGCCTCAAAAGACGCATCGTTTTTTCGAGATGGTATCCGACAATTGCCCGAAAGATGGCAAAAAGTAGTGGCTAGTGACGGACAGTACTTTGAATCATAAACAGCTAATCACTTTTTCAGAATAAAGCCTCAAATTTTCGAAAAAATCGGCGGAAGCAAAGTTGTGCACCTAATAAAAAGAAAAAACCTTGTACTTTGAATAAGATAATAAAAGCAGCTGCAGCATCGGTTGTTCCAAGTATGAATTCTCAAATACTTATTCGTACGGCGCTAAGGGGGGCTCGAGATACTGTAAAAAAGGTGGGAGGTGAATAACATATAAAACTTCCCCGAATTTTACCCATTCCTTCAAAAGTTGGAGGGTTTTTACCGATTCTTGTACCCTTATTTGCCGGTTTGAGTGCTGCTGGTGTATTAGCAGGTGGTGCTGCCGGAATAGTGGAAGCAATCAGTGGGGCGAAGGAAGCAAAAGAAGAATTGAAAGAAAATGTAAGACATAATAAATATATGGAAGCTATCGCTCTTGGTAAAGGACTCTATTTGAAACCGCATAAAACAGGGTTTTGAGTTTTCTTGAAACCATACAGAGATAAAGGTCTTAAAAAAAAGTTCGATGTAATACTACCTAAGCGTGCGTTGACTGACGCTGATTTAGTAAAATATGCTAATATTATGAAAATTACCTATTTTCGAGGAGTATTTATGCGTAATGCTTTACCAGTTAATGGAACGCTTTACCGAGAATCAGCTATTCTTAACCTTGATGATGCGAGTGGATCTGGAATACACTGGGTTGCTTATTGAAAACGTGGAAATAAAGTCATATATTTTGACGGTTTCGGCGATCTTCAGTCTCCTCTTGATCTTATGCTATATCTCAGGCTTGATGAGATTACATATAATTATCAACGATATCAAGATTTCAATACTTACAACTGCGGTCATTTATGTTTACAATTTTTATCTAATAAGCTTACTAGACAGGCCGTATATAAGTAAGCAATATTCTGAAATAGAAGTTATTCTTGATTCAGCTGTCATGGAGGAGTCACTAACTTTAAGTCTGTGTGGTACCTCGTCAACACTTAAAACGCAATATTTTCCACCCATCGAACTGTCACGAGAAAAAAACTACGTGCTTGGTTTAATAGAGCTATTAACTTTTAATTCGATTCCTAATTTAGATATAGGTAACAATAAATTTTATGTGAATGACGAAATAGTCACAATTCCTACAGGAAGTTATGAAATTGAGGATATTGACAAATATATGTGAGATGTACTAGCAGCAAAAGATATATCTATCACTTTGAAACCCAATAACACCACACTCCGCAGTGTAGTGAAGTGTAGTCAAACGATTGACTTTCGCCCTCAAGATTCAATAGGAAGGCTTTTGGGTTTCACTAAACGCGTTCTGACTGGAAATACCCGCCACAACTCAGATCTGCCTGTAACCATTCTAAAAGTGAATTCTCTAAGGGTCGAATGCATCCTCACCACAGTGGCCTATATAAATGAGCGTCAAGACCACACAATTCATGAATTTTGTCCTGCTGTACTACCAGGATATAAGATCATTGAAGTGCCATCACACGTCATTTACCTTCCGATCGTCAGCAAGTGCATTGATCATTTACAATTGCGAATAGTGGATCAGGACGGAGATACAGCTAATTTTCGTGGCGAGGTTATAACAGTAACACTGCACATTAAAAAGGCATCTTAAAATGGGTATTACTTACAACGCAAGAGGGTATTTAAATAACCAAGCATGTCGACCAGCTCTCAGTCATCAACGAGTTGTCCAAGAAGTCAGTCGTCAAAGAACAGCGAAAAAATTCAGTCGTCAAGAAGCAGTCGAGAAAGCATCGAGTCGCAAACGAGCAGACGAAACACTTACGTCTCGAAACATTCAATTCCTAAAAAGTCTTGTCTTAAGAGTTCGTGGTGCAAAATAACGTGTATTTTTATATATTGTTATCAATGAAATGGGAGACATTCTAAGGATTCAGTCTCCTGTCACATTTGATGAATCTATCGCTCATTATGAGATTCATACACATCAACCGTACACATCATCTAACTTTAACAATAGTGATGAAATACGTATATCTATTCAACATCAAGATTTATGTCTTTTACCCTTACGTAGTTCGTTGCATGTACGTGGCAGACTTGTAAAGCCCAATGGAACTCCAGTAGTGAACACGAAACTAATTAACAATGCAGTATGTCATTTATTTGAGGATATACGATACGAGCTGTATGCTATAGAGATTGATAGATGTAAAAATACTGGCTTAACCAGCCTTATGAAAGGATGGATTTCACGTAATCCTAGTCAAAGTTTAATGATTGAAAATGCCGGGTGGCTTGATATTGAGGAAACGCAGCAGTTAACTAATGATGCTGGCTACTTCGATATATCACTTCCTTTAAATATGATTTTCGGATTTGCTGAAGATTATCGTAAAATTGTAGTCGATGCTAAACATGAACTTATACTTGCGCTGTCGAGAAATGACATTAATGCAGTTCAATAAACGTCGACATTAGTAGAGGCTCGATTTGTTTATGAAGATTTTAAAATATAAATTATGAAAATTGAGTGGCTTATGCCATACTCCGTCTATTGAAACAGCTTGAAAAAGATCGACCTATCGCCATGAGTTTTCGTACATGGGAGTTATATGAGTATCCGCTTCTTCCAGCCGCGTCGAAACATGTTTGGACAGTAAAATCATCAAATCAATTGGAGAAACCACGCTTTGTCATTCTAGGTCTTCAAACGAAACGTAAGGGGCAAAATGATATTAACGCCAGCCGTTTCGATCATTGCAACATTAGTAATGTCAAATTATTTTTAAACTCACAATACTATCCTTATGGAAATTTAAATCTCAATATTGCTAACAACCAGTATTCTATGTTATATGATATGTATGCCAACTTTCAGAGCGTCTATTATAATAAAGACACTGAACCTATGCTTAAAAAATCTCATTTCTTAAAACATATGCCTCTCATTGTTAGTGATTGTTCAAAACAGAATGAGTCGTTAAAAAGCGCTCCTGTAGATGTTCGTTTAGAATTTTAATCACGAGAGAATTTTCCAGCAGACACATCAGCTTACTGTCTAATTTTACACGATCGTGTTATTCAATATAATCCAATTAGTGGTGATGTAAAGAAAATGTAGTGGGGGTGAAAACGGGGAAGGGGCCGAGCTTAGGAATATAAATAACACGTAATATGGGTAAAGAATGCATTCTACTTCATGATGGAGTATGATGTAGATATGGAAGGTTTTAAACAGTCAGACAACGACTATATACTCAAAGAACTCGCAATAGTATCACTTTATGATCAGTCAGAACTTCTAGTATTTTTATTCAAGAAACCGTTTGGCTTCCATCATCTTCCCGAAAATATTCAACAAGAAAATAGATGGCTTCGCTCCAAGTATCATGGTTTGGCATGACATTCAGAAGAAATCGATTATTGTGACGCGGAAAATATTCTAAGAACAGCTTTGCATGATGCTGTCAGAGTACTGGTTAAGGGTCCAATAAAAAAAAATGGTTAACACGCTTCAAATTTAATGTTCACGACATGAATGAAATGAATTTTTCAGCTTTGGATCCATACACACAACAGAATAAAAAACAAAAATTTTTAACAATATGTATAAACCATAACGGAGCACACAAAGTTACATGTGCCCTGCACAATGCTAAATTAATAAAAACGTATTATCATGATAATTCTCAGTCATTAGTTTGCACACAACACCTAAAGTAGAAAGTATCAGATACGCAAAGTTTCCTCAGACCACTCGTCTCGAGCCAGCTGGCAAACACGCTAGTGGCCTGAGCAGCCTACGTGGCCTACAATCCTGTGGGGGTTCTGGCTCATGCGCCAGAAGTCTCTGGGGATTCTGACTCATGCGCCAGAAGCCTATGGGGATTCTGGCTCATGCACTAGAACCCTCTGGGGTTTCTGGCTCATGAGCCAGAATCCCCATTGCTTATCTACTCCATTCGCTGTGCTTTTTAATATCGATTTTGTTTCCTCTAATTTTCTTTATTATTCTTTTCCTCCTGCGCATTCAAGCCGCGAGAAAAAGAGAAAAAAAATTCCTTATACGAGTTCTCCTCAGTGGTTTGGATCCATTCACATTATTTCATATGACCCTTCGTACTCTGCGTCGTATTTCCTTTTATGAAATTCCTTGTGTAGCTAGACCATTTTGCCTACTCGAAAATATTTTGTACTTAGCTTTCTATCATAATAGTACTTTAATTTGTATATCGCTTGCATTTGATTTATCGCTGCGAGAGTATGAAGGTAGCTTAAACTTTACATCAAGTTCGATTCGGAGGAAAGCTCCGAATCGCTTGCCTATTTCTTCTTGACTTAAGACTGCACCTATTGCGTAATCTAAGAGTTCGTGCCTAGTAGCTTGCCTATTTCTTCTTGACTTAAGACTGCACCTATTGCGTAATCTAAGAGTTCGTGGTAACGATAAATGTATTTAATATGCACTGGCTCGCTACATAGCGCATTTAATAATTTTTAAAAGGCTTCTTGCTCTTTCCACCAAACGAATTTAGTGTTTCGCTTCAATAATAGCTTCGAATCCCAAAAATTGTTTGACCATTTTGGTGCTCGTAGGTGTTGGATATTTTTGCATCACCTCCATTTTATTGGGAGCAGCTTTATTCTACCTATTAACTATTATATGTCCTTAAATACGTGCTTCACGCTTTAAAAACTGACACTTTTTGGGTTCAATTGTCAGATTAGCGCTTTGTAGTTTCTTGTCTCGGGGAGCCTACGAAACTGCTCTCCGTACTCTTCTGGATGTGCGAAAACAATTATAACATCGAGATATACTTCTAGCTCATATCCCTACAAGCTTGCCAGTGCCAGTGATATTGCTTTCAAAAATATGTTGAGTGGCTTGACTCACAGAGTCCCATTGGCCTGCTCTATTTCAATTTGATAAAATCCTTGTCTAAAGTCAACGACTGTAATGTACCTTGATACTACCAAGTGATCTACAATATCGCTCTGGAAGAGGATCGGATCGCAGCTGCTAACTGTTATCTTATTTAACAGGCATAAACTCATGACTACGCGCGAGCCCTTATTCCCCTGCGCAACTGACTATTTTGGCAAAATTCGTGTATTTCATGAATATTGAGGCTTAAAAAGCTCAATAATGTCCTGATCTAGCATTTTACCAATTTCCATTTGCATCTACTCTTTCAGAGCAGGTGTAAATCTAAACTATTCTATTTTTTATGTTTGTCCAAGATGCGTTGTCGGTAGCGGCTCTCCTTGCAAGCCAAACATATATGGATTTTTTTGGATTAAATTTCGCACATGATTAATCTATTCTTCAAATAGACTTTCCACTTGCTGCATTATTTTCGCTGTAAGAGTTTAAATGCCTCTTGATATTTTGTTGCATATGGGCATTCTCTTCTTTTATAACTCGGTCATTACCGCCGCGATCGTTTTCCCGATAGCCATTGTGGGATCAAAGTTCTCTCGTGTCATGTTTTCTGCGGTCTCAACAGTCGCATTGTTTTACCTCGTGCTTTTTCTTGAAGCCATTTTCTTCTGTGTGATTATTCGTACCATAGTTTCAGCAGGTAAACAGCGATGCTGCAGCCCATGTGTTAGCGCTATGTGGGTCTTATGTGCGCACTGTATGGTGAAGTCATCTGTCCAAAGGGCCAATAATTTTGCCTATAGGTCCGCTGCATATTGCAGCGCATCTTTTTCAGCCATGCACTTAAGAAATATGCTATTTGTTGACTAATTTTGTCGCGTTCAGCGCATAATCGCTCGTTGTTTCGTTCTTTTGTGCGGTCGAGCATTTGCGCCGCGGCTTGTCTCAATGGCCAATTCCCTGTGATCTCCGAGCGGTGATATTAATTCGCAAAACTTACCCAGTTCTTCTTCTAAGAACATTTAAAATTTGACCCAACGTCAGCTTGATGGAGAAGGCAACTACTTTTGGGGACAAGTAAATCACGAAAACAAGATCTCGCGTATTTTGTTTCTGCAATGCGGACTACGAGAATCGTCGCGAAGAAAATATTATTACAATTTAATTACGCTTCAATTTCGCATCTATATTTGAGTAGCTCGATCTACCACATGCAGCTCATATGAAGAAGGGGGAAGAGCGAGAGCCGCAACAGACGCACATACAGACACACTCAGAAACTGACAATCCCGCTAAACGAACAGTGGAAAGTTACAAAGGAAAGTGGACGAGACATCTAATAAAGGCTGTACGACTCTGGACGGAGAGGGCAGCGGGGGAGGTAAATTTTTACTTAACCCAGCTCCTCTCAGGACACGGGTACTTCCGACACTACCAGCATCGGATGGGGAAGGTAACGATCCCGTCTTGCAGGTACTGCGGATACTACAGGGACGACGCCGAGCACACATTCTTCGTGCGCCACAGATGGACAGCCGAGAGACAGTGGCCACAGACAAAGACAGGTGACATTACATCAGACAACGTCGTGACACTAATGCTAAACAGCAAACAGACATGTGGCGACATAGCACGATATGTGACTACAGTCCTGCAGGGCAAAAAGACTGACATATGCCTTGAAGACTGACGCAATAAACGGAGACTAGACAAAGATAAAGAAGGCAGATCCGATTGACGTAGGACATTGACCCGCCGTCCGGCCCGAAGTTATATGCATAACAGTCCCGGGCCAGTTTTCGGAGAATAAGGTGGACGTTGCAGTTCCTTGCTCAGCGGCTGACGATTCTGCGTCAACCTATGGTCAAGGGACCGGGGATTTAGCCGACTGGACGCTGTTCGACGCCTCGGCTTCGATGGATTCCCGACGAAAGGAATCCATTCAGCCCTAACTGACGACAGCTTTCTGGTCGGCTCACGGGTGGGTGTCGGCCTCGAGCTTGATGTCCCTGATTTCGAAATCTGGAGCCTGCCTATAGTCGTGAAGCTATTTGCCTCTTCTTAATCACCATAAATGTAAATTATTTATAAAATAAAATTACATCAAATTTAAGTTTATTTGGTTTAGTATGTTAAAATTATACAGATACATATGTGACTAAATCCTGTTCTATAGGATATTCGCTTAAACTGAGTGGGCTTCATGGAGACTAGTAAAGTTATTAAAGATCAATTTGAGAGATTTTTTTTAACTCTTCAAAATTGAAATAAATGTTATTTCTCGAAGTACTAATTATCATTCAATTCCAAATACCCAGCTACATGTTTTTTACTTGGTTATATTTTAATAATAAAATGTTATTTTAAATATATGCATCAATGTGACTTACCTTCACGTCGCATACCCATTTTGAGGCACTTTTTCAGACGACAATATTGACACTGATTCCTGTGATGTTGATCTATTGGGCAGTTACGATTTCCTCTACAAGAATATGTTAAATTTCTTCTCACACTGCGTTTAAAGAAACTTTTGCATCCTAAAAAATATTGCATACTTTATATTATATTCTTTTAATATTAGAAACAGAATAAATATTCAAAACGGATTATAAATATCGGGACGTACGCGAGCTATGTTGGCTCGATCGGTAGAGCGGTAGGCTTTTAATTATAGAGACTTGGGCTCGAGCCCAAGCCTCGACCGATTGACAGAAGCACTTCCGTCAAATATCTTATGTACTTTATTTACAAATAGTATACATACATTTGTAAATGTGCCTGAGTGGGAGAATATATAAAGCGACTTGAAAATAGAAATGTAAAAAAGAAATATTGGCACATATAATTAAGGGGACTTATTTCACTGCTTAATATATTCAGTAATAAATGTAGGTAATTCAAAATTGTCAATAATAAAAGGTCTTTATAAGAAATTAATATTTGCACTGAAGAAGTTCCACATCATTTAAAAAGTACAGCAATTTTTTGTTTATTTATGTCCTAATATTGTTTTAAAAGACTTTCTTTTTGTACAGCTAGACCAAAGCACTTGTTATAGCAGCAAGTGATGTTAGAAATCAGACCCTAAACGAAACAAAGATTGCTTTATTAAATTTCTTTATTAATGTAGAATCAACTCAATAATCGATATAAGTTCGCTTCAAAATATACGAGAGCCGGAGCGCACTGCATTTTATACGAAAAATGTGATTTGTTCAGCTCGCATAAGTTGATAGAAATCTTGTTGTTCTTTCTGATGATATAATTATTTTTTTCCAATATTATAGTATATTATGCAACATGTGCATGCAACGCAAATTCACAACGAGTACTGCAGGTATCCCACGAGTGTGAGAAGCGCACGTATTGCGGCGCGAGCTCAAATCTCGCGCCAAGACGTCCGCCCCCTCGCGGACTCAACCCGGAGAATTAACTCCACAGGGGTCCGCCGGGATGTCGCGGTGGCGCAAGGCCGCCCCGGGTAATAAAACCGGCTCGCTTGCGCTTCTTGCTCTCTTTCCGCTCTGCACGCGGCGCCTGTCTGGAGCAGCTACTTTATTCTACACGCAAGTAATTCTTTGTACATGCGGTCTTCTACAAACTTTCCATACACTCAACCCTTTTATATTTACACAATTATCCAGTTCATAGAATCATTTATAGAATCATTTTATATCTTAGTTTAATAAAATATCAAGCATATTTTATTAAACTAAGATATAAAATGATTCTATAAATGATTCTATGAACTGGATAATTGTGTAAATATAAAAGGGTTGAGTGTATGGAAAGTTTGTAGAAGACCGCACATTCTCAAGTTAACTATACTGTCGATTTCATTCACCAATCTCTCATTCAAGCCGAGTCTGTTCAGTAGCACGTCGCGAGTACGCCAAGCTCAAGCGCTTAATTTAACTTTATTTTTACTTTACAATAAAAATTCAAAAGAACAGAGCAGCTCTCGCGCGCGTGCACAGCACGCATGTGTTGTATGTCCTATTTTTCGTACAACTGCGTGAAATTCGATTACATTTTTATTCATTTATTTTGTTTTTATTTTATTTATTTATTAGTATATTTATTTTAGTTTATGATGAAGTATTACGTACTATCGATAGATAGATTCAACTGATGACGGTGGCGAGGAGGAGAGAGAGGGGGAAGCGAGCCCAGGGGGTTAAACTCCCACCGAGGGGTTCGGCTGCGCCCCCCTATAAAAAATAAACTTAAAAATAGTTAAAGAAAATAATTATTTAAAAATAATTTAAAAAAATAATATATAAAAAAGTAACAATAAATAATAAACAAATAATAACAAAAAAAATTGTAAAACTTAAATAATTTATTAAAAAATGTAAAAACAAAAATATTAATAGATACAGTAGGAGAAAAGGGGCAAAAGTAAATAATATTTTCAAAAATTAAATTGTTGATAGATAAAAAATATATATTTTAATACAATGAAATAATTGTAACATTAATGTAAATTGAAAATTATAAACATATTAAACAAATTTAAACAATAAAATGAAACTTAAATGATTATAATTAATATTTCAATACGACGAAGAAATCGCAACATTAATTAAATTTCTAATTAAATGAACATATTAAATTAATAATATTTAACTTTTATTTTATAGTACAATTTTTCACTTTCAGTAAGACGAAATTATTCTCGACCGTGCCTACAATTATTGTTGTATTTTATAACATTGGTATCTTCAATAATTCTGGATATATTTTCTGGAGGATCATCGTTATTGACTGCATTAATAAAGGATTTACTGAATTTGATATTCTTTTAGCTATTTTTCTTTTATTTTCGATGAATTCTTCAATGTATCCTTCTGCCATTTGAGCAAACTTCCAGCCTCCATGATGCTTTAGCATTGTTATGTTAGCTCCAGTATCAGCTAATATTGTCCTTGATGTACGGCGGAATGAGTGGCCGATGTAAAATTAAGGATCTGGTAAATTTAACCATTATGCAATTACTTAAAGCATACTACCAATTTTGTCAATGCCCATGGGCTGATTAATGCATTTTCCCTTACGAAGATATAGAAAAAATAGTTTCTATTCAGTGTTCATAGGTCTCAAAGCAATATCGTACTTGTTCACAATATCTAAAAATTGATCGTTAATTGCAAAAGATCTTGCTACATGATTTTTCGCCTTACGTTTCGGTATAGAACCGATAAGTATTGTTGCTTCTTTTCGCAAATCCTCTACCGTTAGCCTGTACAGTTTGTCTCGTCTAGACGCACCAGAAAGACCAATAATTAATACAACCTGTACAGCAATAACTCATATCGATTCAAAACTTGTCATTCATTCCATAAATGTAAACAAATGTAAAATTACATAGCAGCTAAATTCTCGGAATCAGGACATCGTTGATAAATATGTGTATGTTATCTGCAGAAAAAGTTTTGAATTTTTCGGCACGTAATCAACATTCTCTTTTTTAATATAGTTTTGAAGCTTAGTATATTGTGCAATATCAATTTTTCGTTGTTTCCTATGAGCATTCTAAGTATTGAATAATTTGATCAGAGAGTAGGAGGTGACACTGTTTTAGACCATACAATAAAGTATGCTATCAAGACAGGTTCAGCCGAAGATTTTGTGTTTTTTTCAGATTTCCATTTATTAAACTTTTCTTGGCACTTAACTTATATTGCCTTTGATCGTTCAGAAATTAAATCCTTTTTTGCCTCTTCGGCAGCAAGCAAAATATCTTCAGGAATATAATCCTCCTCTGACATAACTTCACTCATATTTTAATATATTTACACGTGTTTATGCTACGAGTTCAAGGGCCGTACGGAATACAATAGCGGTGTGATAAAACACATCGTAGAAGTGGGGAGAGGGAGCGATTGGCGTATAGAGGATTTTTCACGTATAATATGTGTGAAAAATATTTTCACGCACACTAGTACGAAAAGGTTTTTTACTTTTAAAAATTATGTCAAATGTTTGAAGCAAATTTCTATAAAATTTTCATTTTTGTCAAAATAACTTCTTTATTTGTAAGTATAACTCTTAAACTGCAAGTACCTCAAATTTCAAGTTAAAAAGGTGAACGGTTTCTCAATAATAAAGTGTGAAGTAAGATAGCTGAATAATAAATTATAAAATATGCAGTTCGCGCTATGCATAGGTTTAGTTTTTAAAACTTTAAAAAAATATATGTATACTTATGCTAACATTTTTTTTAAATTTACTTAACCTTTAGAGGATGGGAACACCCGTATTCGGGGACGACGCATTATCGACACTTTACCCATGATAGTTTTAACATATTAGATAACATATTTTTATGTATTTTCTGAAGGAGACCAATAATCCCAAATCCTCGTCCTCTAAAGGTTAAATATAATAATAAAGCACCCCACAACCCCGAACCGCAAATTTAATTTACCTGCGGCGCCCGCTATTGTCACTGAAGAAATAAACATCATGTAATATAAAAATATTTTGTGTTTGTGACTGCACAATAACCATTACAATACTGAGGCGTCTGCATAAATACTACTTTAGTACTAAATACATGATTTTGACATAATTCTAACGTCAGCATAAGTCCGGTCGCGTGAATGTAAGTCACATTGCGTGTAGAAGTATTAGGAAACTAGGTTATTCTATAACCAAAATAAATTTGTTTGTTAAAAAACAATATTGAATATTAGTTCGTCTTCTTGTTGCTTCGTTATAGAGGTAGCATTGTGATGGTTCTTTTTTTTTTCAGAAGTTAATGGAAATGTTATAGGAACATAATTCAAGTGTTTTCGTATAAAAATTAGATAAGCATTTTCTTTGAATGTTTATATGTGTGTTTGTCTGTATCAAATATTTCTTTAAAGACCACTTTTCTGTTTGCAATGCTCATTTTCTTTAATTTTTTTCTGATGCTTTATTATACAATAATTGACGAAATACTCTCTGTACACGTGCCTCACGCTCTGACGAATCAGACTTAACAAATATTAAGGAGCAATAAATTGGCGCGTACACTAACGAATATGCTTTAGCAAATTTCTGGATTAGTTAGTGAATTTTATGCGTTTATAATCGACTGTGGACTGAATAAAGAGGAGAAAGCTTCCTTCTTTCACTCTTGCAATTGCAACGAACGAATCTCTTGCGAAATCGAGGCTCTCGTTCTACCTCGAAAGTCTTCCAACGAACCACTTTTGATACAATCTTCGTTGCAATTAACCCTTAGAGGGCCGAGATTTGGAAAATTTCAAAAGCTTACTTTTTCTATTGAAAGGTGATATAAGTTTCTCAATTGTTAACCAAACTAAGGTCAAATCTTGGCGAGTTAGACCTTGATGCTTATAGGCGTCATCCTGGCCCGGTATTGTAAAGTGCTATGTTAAAATTAAAAATTTTTTATAAAAATCAATAATCAGAAAATCAAGGTTTGAGAATGTACATATAAAGGTCTTTCGGGTCGCTGATTACGTTTTTGAAATCTGAATTGTAAAATTCAAAATGGCGGATCCAATATATATCCGCTATATTGGATCCGCTATTTGGAGTTTAACAAATCTGAATACAGAATCGTAGTTAGCGACCTCGAAAACCTATAGAATCACTTTATCATTGCTTATCTTTAAAAGAAAATATGGCGCCTCAAGGCATCATCCCGGCCCTCTAAGGGTTAAGTTACCCCTGAGACCTTGAATTAGCAGATCCACGCTCTTCAGACAAATCGCATATCGATATTCTTCTTCGAGCATCTATTCACGCTCGCATCATAGAAGATAAAATCATCAAAGGTAATGATAAGGAACCAATTGTTATGTTATCACTATTAAGTTGGTTGTTATCAGGGAATACTCTCTCTCTCTCTCTCTCATCATATCTCATCGATTCAGCCTCAGATGTCTTTGCATCCAAGAAACCCACTTTCGAGATGCCTCAGGCCGTTACATTATTAGGTTACCCATTAAAAATCCCACTGTACTCCAATCCCTTAATCTAAGAGAATCCTATACAGTTACGTCACACTCGTTATATCGCATGGAAGCTAAGTTTTTAAAAGATGAGAAGCTAAAAGAAGCTCATCTCTAATTCAGATCTGAGTAATAAAAGCTCGGGCATATGATCCCTTCATTGCAAGCTCAATGTGAGAAAAGCCTCGATGAATCGTTCTTTCGTCCCCTTCATGGTGTTTGGTAGCTATCGAGCACCGCTATCAAACTACGTACTGTGTTTAATGGTTCAGCTCACACTAGATCGGGAATTTTGATCAATAATCTTCTACATGTAGACCTTAATCTACTGCCCAATATTCTGGACCTCATCTATCGCTGACAATGTTACAAGTACGTTTTTGTAGTCGATATGAAAAAAATGTATCGTTAGATACTCCTCCATAGGCAGGATCAACACTTACAATCATTTCTTTGGAGAGAAAACTCAACTTTTCCTATCGAAATATTGCACTTCACAACAGTCTGGTATAGTCTCACTTCTTCGTCATTTCTCGCCATCAAAGCCATTAAACAATTAGCCCATGATCATAAGCTGGACTAACCTTTGGGCTCAGAGGTTTTGAAAGAGGAAGTGTAAATGGACGACGTGTTCTCTAGAGTTCGCTCCATAATTTCAACAATTCAAAAGCAAAAGAAAACACTCGATATTCTCAAAGCACGTGGATTTCCATTGCGTAAATGGATTTCCAATTAAGTTAAAACACTTGATTGACTAATATCAGAATTTCTAGCCATTGATCCAATCTCTTTTGATTATTACAATTCTTTGATAACACTTTGAGGTCTATCATGACATCAGCTTGGCGATAATTTCAGATGTAATATGAATCGTTCACCCATGCAAAGCACAATTACCAAGCACGCAATACTCTCGAAAATTGCACACATCTTTGACCCAATAGGCTAGGTAGCGTCAGCAGTAATCACTGCTATGGTTTTGATACAATCATTGTGGTTACTTCAGGTTAATTGGGATAATGCTCTTCCTGAGGAAGTGCTGAGAAACTGGTCAGTATGGTATCAGCAGTTAAACCACTTATTTAACTTTCTAATTCCATGATGGTCTCATTACGTGCCTAATTCTCAAATAATGTAAGTTCATGGGTTTGCTGACGGATCTAAGTAGTACTGACAGGTCCCTTCAACTAACAAAAATATGTGTAACTCCCATCAAAACACTCAGCATACCTCATTTAGAGCTTTGCGCAGCTCATTTGTTGGCTCGTTTACTGCATAATTTTCTTGAAATAATGCTTATTACAAACTGTAAGCAACTATAACTCATGTTCAATGAAGCCTCTGTATATTTTTAACAAATCTTATTCTTGCTGGCTCATATTGGTACTGATTGGATCTTCAATCCATCTGCCTCACTTCACTTCGGGGATTATGCGAGGCAGCACTAAAATCTGTTAAACGTCATCTTCGACGCAGCATAGGAGATCATATCCTAACTTTTGTAGATGATACCCAATGACCAGTGATCCCCTTTTATTTATACTTACCAATTCTTCCTCTGATTATTTTGTTGTAGATAATTTTTATTCACTCATTGGATGAAGATGGACGGAATGTTCAGAGTCCTTCCAATCTACAGCCTTGACACGCCTTCCAAATCATACGATTCGGCAATAGCCAATCAGTATCGTCGTCTCATTTCGGAGCTGAAACGCAGCACGTCACTGAACCGACGCCGACTCGAGACTAGAACTAGTACCGCTGTAATTGTCGACAAATCGGCAGCTACCGATTTTCCGCTCGCCGTCTGTTTGAGAAAAAGATGTAGCGACAATTAAATAGAATTCAAGCTAACCAACTAATTGTCTTTATCAAAGGAATAAATCGCAATCAAATTTATTCATGCGAGTTATTCATTTCCAAAACCCATCCTATCTTTAAACAAGCTGGTTCTTTTCTTTTTTTAATTTTATATGGTCTTTATAATTATTCTTTCTTTTAAAAAGGTATCATAAGTACTCGGTCTCAAAATAAAGATATTAATTTTGTTTTTTTTAGAGAAGTTTCATTAAAAAGGAAGACACATTAATTTAAAAGCTCTTTTTGAAATTTTGTGGACTTAATTTGTCTACCGCTTTTATTTTTCTTCTTCGGCGTGAAACAATCGCCGAACTCGATTCGAAATCAACCCTCGAAATCGAAACTAGAAAACCTACATTTCGAGAACCTTCATATGGAAAGTCTTGAACCGGGAGGTCCGTTGTTTCATATTCCATAAGCGACATTAGCAACCAATTGTTCGTTTTCAAATACATATACGTATTATACAAATAATAAAATAAAATAAAAAAATAAAAAAATATAAATTTATTTAGTGTTTAAACTATAAACTTTGTCTAACTTTTGAGTAAAAAGAAATTGTGAAAGTGTAACCGAGTAAATCATGGGTTAATTATTTAATCGTTAGAAAGCTCATCTCGAGCATTCTGCCACAGAAAAAGAAACCCTTGCCAATTCATTGGCACTTAGCTTCCTCTAACTTAATGATTCATATAAATATACATTTATTATACATATAATTTATAAATGCAATCAGTAATATAACGTATTTAAAAATCTCTCAAAAATTGTAAAAGAAATTGAAAAAAATTATTTTTAAAATTCTGCAATTATTTAAATTTTAAATATATTTTTAAATTTTATGTAAGTCTTCTATAATCAAAAATATTTATTACAAAAAATAAATTTTTATTATTATTTCAAAATTCATTTACTATTTTGAATATATTTTCAACATTGACATATGTTATTTATTAATGATTATATGCTTGTTCTATTTTTTTATTCTATACTAATTTTAAATTTTATATCAAGACTTTTTTAACATCTTATTTTTTATAATATTATTATATTTTAAATTATTTAATACAAAACTTTTTATTAAGACTGATAGTGCATTACTTTTATGCTACTACAACAGATTATTCTGATAGTGCGCCTTGCTTCTTTTTCTACTCGTTTCTATTTGATTATCTAAAAGGACCATTCTCTCACTTAACTTAACGTCCAACTGGTAAAATTAAAAAGGTTTCTGTGCTCAAAACTTGCATAAATTCATTATCCATTATAGATGCCCGTACACACTCTGTTTCATACCGTTGCAATTCTACTATTTTACAATAAATTTATTTTTTCAATTGATTTATTTAAAAGATTCTGAATTTATTATTAGTCTAATGGCATCGCTTTAGCCGTGCACCTCAACGAATTCGAAACTTTCATTTTTATTAGTAGTCTCCTTTATACAAATATAATAATAAAATATAGTTTTTGTAATTATTATATAAATACTATTTGTACATCACTTTAACATTTATTTACTATTGAAATATATTTTTAACAGTTACACAAATTTTTTATTCATCTATCATATACTTGTCAAGTTTTGCTTTATCAAATACTTCTTTAAAATCTGATATGTTTTAACATCTTATATTTATAATTCTTTTATGTTTAAACTGTTTCATACAATATTTCATTAAATATACCAAAAAATATCAATAACCTTGACTATAACATAACAAAATCTTTTAAACATATACTGATTTATCAGATATTGAAAAATCATAATTACAACAATTATATTTTAAAAGCGTTTGAAAAAAACAATAAAATGTGACATCAAACATCAACTAAATAACTAAAAAACTGAAAAACTAAAGATAGAACAGTCATTTTTTTAAATAAAACAAAAGAAAATTGATGAATCTTAGCAGTACAAAGGTACACACACACACACACACACACCAACTCACCCACATCTACAGACACCCGCCCACCCACACTCATACACACATGGGCTCATCCACATCCACACACCCACGCCCACACATATACAAACTCTAGGGTGGTGTGCTGTACCGGCAGAGACTAGCGACCCTGGTGCACCAGAGCAAGCGGGGGGAGGGAAGGAGTAGCTCCGGCAACGTCCGACCCAACGGCCTACAACACGAGTACACTTTTTAGCCCTTCTCATGGCCTAAAAAGGGTACATGGGGGATGCCGGCTTCCCTCCATGAACGCGGGAGGGATGCACATATCCTTCTCGTTGTTTGACAGGCTAGGCGAGGCGACCCTGAACTAAAAAACCACGAAGAAACAATATGAAGAATGTAGGATGAAAGATTAGTTTTACCCTAAGCGGGTACCCTAACAGGGGAAATACCGCCACCTATTCCGATCGGGTAAAAGCCCCGGTGGTCGGGGCTGGCTCCAAGGATTATGGAGAGAGCCACGCACATATCGCTACAACATCCAGCGAACAGGATACCATAGGGTTGGCCCGTATGGCCGAAGAAAAGTACAGACGACTCAGTAATGACCTCCAGGCGCTTGTAGCGTTTATTCTGGACAAGAAAAATATCCACATGGAACTTAAGATAATGGCCAGGTGTATCTTAAGACTGCTCAAGGAGTTCGCTAAAGCCCGGAAGAATGACGGGCCGGCACGAGCGATAAGAACACATAGGGATGAAATGTGCCAAACCTCGCCTCTATTTCGTAGAAAAGAAGTGCCGCAGGTATCTACATACCGCGACAGGTCTTCATCACCGACCGAAATGGAGAATTAAAGGTCAAAAATGCGAAAAGCGAGACCTGTGCTCTCACTACCAACACCAGCGGTAACAGAACAGTTGCACGTGCCGTGGCCGGAGTGCGAGTAGAAACTGAGTGTGTCAATCTTAATAAGTCATACAGTGGCATCCAAGTAGCCAGTGTCCTACTTCGTGTTGTAGAAGTAAAAAAGTTACTGCAAAGTAGGATGCTCAAAATCGGCTGGGTAAACTGCAGGGTTCGGCTGCGAGAAAAAATATCGCAATGCTTTAAATGCCTAGACTCAGGGTATATAGCAAAAGATTGTAAAAGCAGTATCGACCGGTCAGCACAGTTCTATCGATGTGGCAAGGAGGGCCATAAAGCAATGGATTGCGCGCCCAATTACAGGAGGGAATTTCAGGAGAAAGAAACACCGAACAACAATGGCTAAGATACTTCAAATTAACCTGAACCACTGCATTGTGACCCAGGATCTGCTGCTCCAGCTGGTCCAAGAAGAGAAGACCGACATTGTTATAGTCATCGAGGAATACAGGGATCTCTACTAACCAAACTGGGTCACGGATGCCACCAGAAAGGCCACCATCTGGGTATGCGGAAGCCTTCACATATACAACAAGATCGCCACTCTCCAGCCTGGTTTCACCTGGGTGGAATTAGCTGTTATGAGAATATACAGCTACTGCATCCCACCCAGCAACAGCATCGATGAGTTGAAGAGATCCATGGATACAATCGTCGCAAATGCTAGGACTTCCCGCTTACCAGTGATGATCGGGTACACTTCAACGCATGGGCGGTTGAATGAGGTATCCAAAAGACCAACTACCGCGGACATCTGCTTCTCGAGGCGGCCGCCATGCTATAGCTCGAGATTGCTAATACAAAGAGAACGTTCACCTACTCTAAGGGAGGCAAATCCTCTATAGTCGACCTGACCTTCATCAATCCCAGACTGATGGGAAAAACGCTTGATTGGCGAGTGAGCGATCGCTACACGAGCAGTGACCACCAAGCCATTGTGTACAAGTTTCAGCTGTGCAGCAGAGCAGCAGGTACGGCTAAAATGCCGACGAAAAGGAGATGGGCACCGTCCACCTCCGACAGGGAGGTGTTCCTCTGTTCCCTAGATGGAGTATCCGTAAAAAGAACCACAGAGGAGAAAACCGGGAGTCTTTCATAGGCCATAACATCAGCCTGCGATGTCTCGATGTCCAAGAATGCTAACCTTAGAGGACGCCCACCAGTCTACTGGTGGAGCGTGGACATCGCAGAAGTGCATTCGAGCTAGGAGGCAGCACAAACGAGCAGCTCGGGGGCCGCGACATGAGGAACTACGTGTGGTCTACAAGACAAGAAGAAGAGTGCTCATGAGCAAGATAAAGCCCAGGTGCCCAAACACACCAACCTGTCCAGCTTTGTCAGACTGCTCAAGTCGACAGAGTGGTCCGCCACCTGTTCTTAGAACATCGGGTACGATCAGCTGGTTCTGGCCTGACGGCAACAGATGGTGCAACTGAGCTACTAGCCGTCACGGAAGCCGAAATAAAGATGGCCGCCAATAAGATCTCGATCCGTAAAGCTCCAGAACTTGACGCAATACCAGGCCTTGCCATAAAGACCGCGGCATTAAATGTTCCCCATATTTTCATGGATACATTTAGCGCTTGCCTACAGGAAGGCACGATCCCGGCACAGTAAAAGGTACAAAGGTTGGTACTCCTTGCTAATGGTAATGAGCCCCTGGGGGAGCCATCTTCTTACCGTCCACTCTGTATGCTGGATATTGACGGGAATTGGTTTGAGCGGGCGTTAAGTGCCAGGTTAAACGCGACCATTCTAGAGGCAGGAGGCCTGTTCGCTAACCAGTTTGGTTTCCGAAAAAGTCACTCAACCATTTGTGCCATTGGTTGAGTAATCACGCTAGCATCGGATACCATTAGCGGCAGTCGGTGTACAAAGGAAATATGCACTGTCAGTGGCCTGGATAACAGAAATGCGTTTAACTCGGCCAGATAGAACAAAATCATGGAGTCCTTGGAACAACTAAAGGTATCGCTCTACCTCCGGAGGGTTATATAGAGCTACTTAGCGGATCCAACTCTGCCCTACGACACCGACGATGGCTTGCACTCCTATAAAATCACAGGAGGCGAGCGGCAAGGTTCGGTTTTGGGCCCCCGGGCTGGCTTCTCTACGACGGGTTGCTTAGGCAAACACTTTCGGGGGGAATCTCTATGGTGGCTTTCGCGGATGACATAGCACTCGTCGTCGTAGCGAAGAGCGTTGACGAGATTGAGCATCTCGGAGAGGAGGCCATTGAGGTAGTAGCTGGCTGGCTGAAGGACTATAGATTGAATTTGGCGGCAGAAAAGACGGAGGTAGTGCTCATTTCTCGAACAAAGAACAGGAAGCACGCCACCTTCACAGTTGAACTCCATCAAATATCTTATATCACAGTTGACTCCATCAAATATCTTAGGGTCGCAATAGATTTTGAATATAGGTGGACCGAAACAGACGCGATGGTCCCTCGTCTCCCCGGTGGTGAAATTCGTGATATTATACGGAGCTCCAATTTGGGCTGATGCTTTAAATAAATATGCAAGCTATAGAGCCGTTTGCCGATGGGCCAACAGAACGATCGTGCTAAGAGTGGCCCGAGCCGCCGTATCATGTCAGATATCGCTCTCTCGGTAATTTTGGGTCTTCTTCTCATAGACCTTGTGGCAACCGAGAAAGTCATAAAGTACCGTGAAGGCGGGCGAGCAGAGGAAGAAGATGACATCGGAGTAACTGCCACGGCCAATTGTCCAGGAGGCCGATGGACTCAACGCATAATCCCGGACGTCAAGGAATGGACGGGGAGGAGTCACGAACTCGCCACCTTTCATTTCACCCAGATACTCACTAGGCACGGCTGCATTTGAAGCTACTTGCAGCGAATTGGAGTATATCAAAGCGCGGAGTGCCCGGCATGTGCAGGAGTTGACGTGGACGTGGAACATATTTCATCCCGGTGCCCTAGGTTTCAGCGTGAGAGGGAGTGGTTCCAGAGTACATGGCAAGGCCCTCCGTCTCTCGAGAGCATCGGAAGATGCCTACTCACCTCTTGCTATCGACGTATTGGACGAACTGAACCGCATTAGGTGAGAAGAAGAAAGAAGAGAGGAAGAAAGAAGAGAAGAAGAAAGAAGAAAAGAAGAAGGAAGAGAAGGCCGGGTGACGGAACATCAGGTAGTATAAAAGGGCCGTAAGTTCGAAGGTTTCCCCCGCAAAGTAAAGCCTATCGGCGGTTTCCGTGGGGGGAATACAGTCGAGAGAAGGAACTGCTACTTAACACCGGCAGAGAGATTTTTAGTGGATAAAACCCAGATTCTGCTGCGAGTCCCATACAACGTGCGTAAATACTTTTTTATCCTAACCTCCTCTATAAAAAAATACACCCGCATAGGCAGACACGAAAATATATTTGCTCAAAACTTCTCAATTTTTGTTCCAATTTCTTAGAAAAATATTTTTTTTTCCCGAAACGAAGCTTTGCGGAACCAAAAATTATAACTGACACAAGCAAGGGCTTATGGCTTAACCGAAACTCGAGGTTTGTGTTAATCGCAAAGAAATTTCTTCAATTTTTATGAATTTATGCAGTTTTTGAACTCATTTTATTATTTAATCAAAAAATTTTAATTTATACACTCTTCACACCATAATGACATCAATTACAAACAATTTAAGACCAATTACATCAAAAAGAAATTTCTTCAATTTTTATGAATTTATGCAGTTTTTGAACTCATTTTATTATTTAATCAAAAAATTTTAATTTATACAACTCTTCACACCATAATGACATCAATTATAAACAATTTAAGACCAATTACATCAAAATTGATCAATCGGTTGGACCTGTAGGTTACGCCAAAGCCAAATTTTTGAAACTGACACAACATAAGATAAAATGGGCATAGAGGCTTCTACTAGAGCTCATTTTGTCAGGAATCCAATATACTTTTAGAATATTATG
>UELV01097511.1:0-19351 GCA_900490015.1 Megastigmus stigmatizans | reverse complement strand
TCTCATTAATTGATTTAGAAAGCTTGCATTTTAAGCTTTAATTTCATTTTTTAGTCGACTTTGTGCGATTTTTTGAAACCAAGATATTGAAATTTGAAGATTTGATAATCTTAAACTACGAACCTGTAAGTTCTCATGTTGGTGCAAAACATGGAAATATCAAAACATGAGTTTTTTCTTGAAGCTGCAATATCTCGACTTAAAAAAATCATACATAAGCCCACTAAAAAATTAAATTAAAGCTTAAAAGATAAGCTTTATAGAGAAATTAGTTAGATTTATGACAAATTTTTTAGTAATTAACATAAATATAATATAGTTATGACTGACACGAAGAGTAAAGATGATAACAATTACTTTAAAAATACTCAATGATCAATCGAAAGTACGTTGTGTTTACTTTACTTCATACCTGCAGAATAATTACTTCATAATGCGCAATAATACTTGTTTATGCTTCTCCAAAAATATACATAAAAACTGCTAAATAAAAAAAATTTAAATAAAGAATGATATTAAATAATAAAGATATCTTCATAGTCATCATAATAATTTAAGATCTTAACCAACAAGACTATTTTAATCCTTAATGACGTTTTCAAATCCAGTCTACGTTTTTTGTTCTAAAAATAAAAAATTGATTAAATAAGACCTGGTTTATACAAACGTTCAACGATAATTCGTTTGTAAATACTCTAAGAATCTATAATGGTTTTTGGTGCTTCAAAGCGCTCGCAAACTTAAGATTCTCTTTGAAGGTTTTGTATATTTGAATAAACACTAAGTCCAGATGTGAACACGACTTTAAATTGAAGTAACAAATGATTTTAAATTTAGCTTAAAATGCATAAATAAAGATGTCTATTTTGATCTATTTTAAAGACTCAACAAAATTAACTACAAATTATTATTCAATATTTGCAAACATGAATTTATTTTAAAAAAAACATTAACAGTTAAATTTAAAAGTACAGTTAAAAGAATTTATTTAAATATATTTTTAAAATTTTGGATTAATAACTAATAATAATTAAACTGAATCGCAAAAAAAAATCCTTAAATTTTTTTATTGAACTAATAGATAAACGTGTATTGTTTAAGAATAGAATCTCTATTGCCTTTAAGCTTTGCCTATCTTTGTAATAAAAGAGCAAACATAGCATCAAAGTTTTTATGATGTTTATATTTGCGTTTCTTTTAGTCATACACATCTCGTTTTATTAGCAGATAAATGTTACACAATTGTCGGTACATCGTCTAGTTCTAGATGATAAATCAATAAAATCTGAAGAATAAAATTGTAGATCGAGCAGCGAATAGTAACCGATGAAAAATGCACATCACAGGGTCGTCATCCCAAAGATAGAGATCGTAATCTTTGACGTAAAAATCACACGACTCTCGATCCCCGGCTGTAAACGCTTTTTACCCATTCACGTGTCCTTGCATTCCCGGCCGGTCTCAGCGATATATTCCACTTTTCGTTTCTCCTTTTTCCCCCCCTCGAGCGCAGATTATTGTCGCTCAGTTCTATCTAAAAGCGGAGGAGAACAGAAGAGATGAACGACTGGAGGTATCTCACCACAGAAATGGAAACAATGCGCTCGTTCATTCGACTTCTAAGAAGAAGTCAATGAATTAAAAGCCACACGCGCGATGCCCCTAGTGTTATCTCATGCTCGCTTCTTACTCCAATATTCGTATTAAACAAGACGGCTTTTTCAGCTCAGTCACTTACTCAATATTAGCGCGCGCTCAGTGTATGTCGATAGAAGAAACGAAATAGAAATAGCCGGGAATGATTCTAAATTCTTTGTTAATAATAAATAAGACTATTTTGTAACTTATGAATGTGAAGAAGTGAAACGTGAAGTAAGATTCAAACTTGCGAATAGTATTATTTATTTAGTTTATAGAATGTGGTTACTTTACTATGTAAATCATCGAATGAATTAGTATATCGTATAACAGATGTCGTTATGTAAATTACTTATGTCGCCTTCTTACAATATTTTTTCTGGTAGACCAATTATACATACTTATACTTAACTTCAATTACGTATCTCAGTAAAATCTATTTTAAAAAGATGTACCATGTAAATTTCACATTGAATAACTCTTTTCTTAATAATTGCAATTGGTTTTCGAGGAGGAAAAACTTGCACCGTTATTTATACATGATTCAAATGCAAATAACTCATAACTGATTTGTAAAGCTCTTTAGTGTTTAAGAGAAGAACCTGAATGAAACTCCAATATTTAGGACCTGTTTCATTCAAATTTTGGATGATCATAATATATCTAACAAAATGCTTGCAATACATTTCTTAAATTTTCGAATTTTGTCCTAATTGATCATTAAATTATTTATCAAAAAATGAAATTTTTTTAAATAACTAATTGAGAAGATTAGTCTTAAGCTATTAATTTGCACAGATCAATCACGTCTTGTTCGCCAAGCGAAAAACTTTACCATATATCTACTGAGATGTATTTGAGATCAAAATAAATCAATGTGTTTATTGTTTGAGTAATCTTAAACGACTTGATTAAAGAGAGCGTAAATCCACTAGCGTTTGTTAATATCAATGCATGTATTTAATTTAAGCTGCAAAATTTCTACCATAACAAATCTCGAAGAACTTTTCATTATCTGAAATGTCATCCCATCAAATGTTTGATATTTATAACAGCTATAAAGCTTTGATTTTAAATATCATTCGTAAAAAGCTATGAACAGCATATAAATGTTTTAACATTTTGAATGGAATCTGGCTCACTATTGGAGCGTATAAAAATGAAAAGTGTGAATCGTATGAAGTGGAACGGACATGTAGTAGATTTTATAAGAGGAGGATGAATAATTCATAGAGTATCGTGGATGATTATAACGCTATTTGAACGTGTAATATAGTACTGGACGTCGAATGAAACATGTGCGAATATATTTGCCGTCGCAGATAACAGAATAGGTAATACTTTTTATCATTAACATGTCTCGGAAACTCTGCAAGCTTTATCTATGCTGTTGACGACCAATCACGTTCGGTTTTTATCAAACCTTCGCAGAGAATACGGTTGATATGCTAAAAGTTATCACATCCGACCAAAAGAGTTTTACTTTGTTTTACATACATTAGAATTTCCGAATGCCTCTTTAAACAGACTCAAAATGCAAAATCTCTTTATTATACTTCTAAATCTTGTGCTATTTGAACTTTTGTTACAAAGATTTTATTTTTAAATTGAATTATGCACTTTGACTGATTTCCCTTCAATTTTAAATGCTAATTTAATACTTACATAGTCAGACTACCAAATCGTCTGTTAAAATAAGTAATCGCCTACTTACTGTCTTCATAAAAAATTTTAAAAATAAATCAAAAATCTTTTTTTAATTACGATAATAATTACAAAATTTACAGAAATTAATTGCTATCGTTAATGACTTTTACTTGTTCAAATAGGGGTCGATGAGATGGTTAATCAAATTATACATAACAACGTTTATTCGTTTATTTATGCCATGTATACATATAAACGGGTGCAAAAGCTAATACAATATATATGAAAATTTTGTTGCAATCACTCTAATTTATAAGTATTATTCAATACGGAGAAGAGTTGAAATTGATTTTGATACATATTTTATGAATTTCGGTTATTACACAGAAGCGAATTCCTAATATGTTATTTATTCGATTGCTAAAAAATTGTTTTAATATATATATACAGATATAATCCCAATATTAAAATGGCTTTTTTCGAGGTCCGCGCTTGAAAATTAACATGTAAGTACTATTTATTATTTTACTCCGAGAAACAAAATATTTTTAACTATGTATATTACTTTACATATCGAGAGTTTCTAGTTTTCATACCGTATTCATCCCTCGATTTTGCATTTCAATGTATAGACATATAGTAAATAAAACTAATATTCTGCTTAGCATGAAAAATTATTTTAGTTTTAAAAATTTTTAGTGCGTCCGGAAACAAGTTTTAAACGTATAAAATTCTAAGCATTCATAGATTTAGAAGATGTAAAAACATTTTACATATAGTAAAAAGTTTTACATGATACTAAATAATCTTAAAACAGGATATTAACATAGGTAGTATTTTAAAAATATTATTTTTAACTTATCAATATTTGTCAGTTACTTTAATCTTGAAGAATCACTAATTTTTATTGACTAGGAGTTTAAATTGATGAATGCAGAAATTAATCTGGGGCGGTCGATAAATTATTTTTTATTTTACGATCCGAATATGTACCTCGGCACATCTGCTTTGCCAGAGTCTACCTTGTATTTTGCCAGTACGTTTCGCAACTTAACTGTGCGTAACATTCGTGAAGCTTTAGAATAATTATAATAATTCCATTCGATCCATTTTGTAGACTGTAAAATGCGTACTCGTAAAATCAATAGATAGTACAGCGAAGGAAAATAATTGCGTAATGCAATCTTCCGTTATTAGGCTTTCAGTTGTTCCTTTGTTTTGATATTGGTAAAAGAAAATTAAACTGGACTCTATTATAACAACGCAAAATGAAACAGAAATAACCATTGTACGCTGCTTCCGGGAAAAGACAAGTTCAGTGTGATTTTATCATGAAATTACATCGATAATGATAAAAGTATTATCATCGTTATCATTTGATACAGAGAATACAATTGCGATTATCTCAATCCGCAATCTATTGAATACGAGATGACATGTTTACTGTTTGACTTACGAGGCAACATGACAAGCTCATCTCTCCTTGACAGAGCTAAAAAAAACGAATACAGCTGAAAAGGTCAGAATGTTCCGAAACCAACAACAAAAAAGAGAGACATTAGTCACTGTATACTTCATTGTTTTATAATGCTGTGACACATTTCTTTGTGCTGACAAAGAAAAATTTGTGCCAAGACGCTCGAGTATTTAGCGATGTTTGAGAAAAGCTTCGACGATCGAATCAAGTACAAAACGACTAAAAGAATGAAAAAAAAAAAGGAAAAAGCTCGATCGCGGAATGACAAACCGGAAGTGGGCCATTGTCGTCACTTGGGGTCACCCCGAGTTCGTTCTCGGGACAGCGGAGGCAATTTTGCGCGAGAGCACATATACACTCGGAGCTTAATTCGAGGCAATCGAAAGTGCTTGCCGACGGTGGAGAGCGAACGAGAAATGAACCAAGTAGGAGAAAGAGGGGAAAAGTGTATGCGAGAGTCGAAGAAATATATATATATATATACGTATATATTGCAAAGAGAAAATGCTTCAAAACAAAAATTTTGACTAATGGCAGCAAAAAAAAAGTTGTTTTATTTTCATAAAAATACTTTACTTTTGCCAGCGATTGTTTTGATTTATATACTTGGCATGAAATAATAGTTTTAGGTATGATTTCATCGTGTTGATAAATGACTTCAACTCGAGTGTGAATCAATTTTTTTTTTGCTTGATTAGTATTTATCTATATTTTGTTGTCAATATCGGATGCAACGTTCGCAAGAAATGAATCGTGCATTGTGATAAATGCTTTGTTATAGAAAAATAATACGTATATTGGATATTCGCGTTATCTGAATGAAAAATTAAAATCGCAAACATTGAATTTATTGTTGTTGTCCATGAAAAACTTTCAATGTTTAACGCTTTGAACTTCGTGACTTTCTATTCTCACTAACTTTTCCAGGTTAATAATAGTAAAAATACTTAAATTTATTAACATCAATTATTGATTAATATACTCTACATGTATGAAGTGGGAAATGAGCTTCTTAAATTCATCGCATAAATATTGCAGTTCTTCCCTTTTAAATATCCTGGAGACAATGGAAAAGCGTCGTAATTTTTAAAATTGTATGCATTTATAATGAGGAAAGACGAATGTGCGTAAAAAGAATTCTCGGCGTGTAAGAACAGAATCACTAATTGAATAGCTAAAGACACGAAACTTTTTATAAGTAGAGATTCAGGAAAAAGTATGTGCGATATTACAATTATTAAACTGAAGTAATATATTTGTAGAAGGAAAATTATGGAGGAAAGGTAAAAGTAAAATGTTTGGCTAACAAGCTGCAGCCATAAACTTATAAGCAGGCGCACGAAACTGATGGACGAAACGACTTACAAGCGTCGAAATTCGAATAAAATTTGATTTATAAACTCCTGAACGGCTAGACGTAAGTAGTAAACAGCTCTGCGACATAAGAAAGTAACAACATAATTTGCGGATCGACTCCTTTAAAGGTGTCAGCTGTTGCTGCTGCTCGAAAAGCAACGTAAACTTTGGAAGCAAGCGCAGACTTTGAATACCGAACGTTGCAGAGTAAAAAGCCGGGGTGCCGCAGAAGAGGGGTATAAAAAAGACAACTAACAAAAGCCGGTTAAAGAAAAAACAACATTCTACCGATAAAGCTGAAGACCGAGAGGAAGTAAAACGGGAGAATAAATGGACAGGACGATAAACGGTCGGTGGAAGAGAAGGCGAACAAAAAAAGTCAGCAGACGAACGAGCGTAGCAAGTGGAATTAGATTTTTATTTTCAATGTGGAAGAAACTGCGAGATCCCAAAAGGCACCAGTTGCACCGAATATATTAGTGCGTATACAAGTCGGTTGTTCAATACTCTCCGTTGACACGATCAGGCGCGGTTGTTACCACACCGAAGCTCCGCAGAAGCTCCGAATACCCCCTCCTCCGATAATAGTCTCTCTCACTGCAGTCTCGGTGTCCGCGACTGGTACACACGACCTAATCGGACCAAAAATCTCACGTCCCACCCTATATCCGTTCTATCGCGTACAGCACACGGAGCACGCACGCAAAATAAATATCTCTGCATCGGCGGAGGGAAAGTGCAACCGAGAACCATACACACAACCATTTCGAGTTTACAAACACACGTATAGAAGCACCGCAAACGACTATCCCGACTTAAAACAAAGGGACCGAGCGTATACAAGTGTGCGAGAAGCGTAAATATATAAGGAACAAGTGCAGCGGGGTAGGTACGTACCTGCGAGTAAGCCAATCGGCATGAGTATTGCCAGCAAGATATTCGTGATGTAGAAGCAATAGGCAGCTTTCTCCAAAGAGCACGACATTATTATTGTATCTCTCCGTCCTCGCTTATATTCCAATATACCGTTTGTATTAACCGGAGGCGACCGAGGGCGAAACTCTTTCGCGTTTTTGGCGGGGCTGCCACTAAGGCGGCGGCGGTGCAACTTCGTAGCGCAGAGGAGACAGCAGACGGCCGCGGTGGAGGAAAAAAAGAAGAGAGTCCGTACACGCGAGGAGGTTGGCGCGATGTAGACGACAGCGGGACAGACTATATACAACGTATCCGTTGACCTGCGGGTGCGAGTGAGCGAGTGAGCGTGAGAGAGAGAGAGAGAGTGAGACCGCGCGCACCACCACACGACGTACCGTCGCCCACGGGATTGATATCACATACTGGGACGAGAGAGAATAGACGGAGGCGCGCGCGCCGACTACTATACTGTCCGCCGCGGAGTCGTTCTTTATCTTTCTCGCTCGTTGCGCCTTCCCTCCTCTCTTTCTTTGACTCTCGCAGCAGCAGCAGCAGCAGCGGCTAACCGCGCGCTGATGCTTGTTCTCTCTCTCTCTCTCTCTCTCTCCGTTCTCGCAGTCTGTCTCGCTCGCTCACACAGCGTTGAATGGATATGGCTCTGTATTATATACTCTCCGTCCGTCTCCGATAGGGGTTATGTTTTTCCGAGAAGTCCGCGTCGTCGTCGCAGTCGTCGCGCCGACTTGCCGACACACGTAGAGCACAGAGAGTAAGAGAGAGAGAGAGAGAATGCTGGACACATGCGCGCGCGCAAAGCGCAAAGTTCTCGCGGCGAGCCGTGCAGATCTCTTTCAGCTCTTTGGCGTCTCGTGCGCACGCCAACGACGTTTACTCACTTCTCCTTTTATTTTTTTCCTCCTTTTTTTTCGTTCTCCCGCTGCGGTGTGTGTTCGCTCGCTCGCGAGTTTCTCAAGGCCGGTATCAAGGACACATCGCAAGTGTCCCGCATATGCGAGGTCTGTTCGCGCTGCCTCGTACTACTTATGTGATATACACACTTTTGACGGATTTTTACTGATTTCAGGCGGTAACCACGCTCTCGCGCGGCCGCCACCACCGCCGCCACCAAACGCAGACGCGTTCAATCATCTGTCGTTTAGGGACAGAGACATTTATTTTTATGTTATTCACCGAACCAAGGAGATTCTTTTATAACGTCAAAATTGTTTAAACAGTTGTGGAACATTTGGTGTCTTATATGTTTTTCCGGTGGTTTCGTTAGACTACTGGTTGTTGACGAACTTTTGAATAACAAACTGTTTACATGATCCTGTTTTATCGATTAGTCAATTTCGTATTTTAACGGCGTCGTAGTACGGCGCGATGCCGGAAGATGGCATTAGGATTCTGCTTTGCGCGGAAGATTCGTAATTTCTTTGATTTTTATCCCGGTGAACACTTAAATGTTATTATTATATAAGAAGCAGCTTTTATGGCCAAAATCATGAATTATTAATTTCAATATTTATAATTTATAACTTTAAATTTTAATATACGAACGCTGCTAACATTAATAATAATCACTAAAAATTAAGATTATTCAAAAACATACAGATACATGTTATTTGAAGCTTGATCGTATCGATTTTTCCTTGTCATTACACCGCAGTCAATAACTGATAATAGATAGATACCATATTTATTTTGGAGTTTGCCACTCCTTATGTATCTTGTGGCTGAGGTAAAACATTTAAAATGTTTTAAAAATGATATAAATTCAATTGCAGAAAATTCTATTAGTTACTAATGCCAATATCTAAAATATATTATAATTTATACATCAATATTTAAAGAAACCAATCAGTACATAATAATATAAAAATATGGAAAGAATTAAATTATAAAATGAAAGAAAAAATTGAAACATATAAAAAACTTTCTGTTTTGGAAAACTTCTTCATACTTAATAAGTTTTCTTAAATTGTTCACAAAATTTTACTGGGTTTGGGATTGGGATTGGGACAAAATCTCACTAGAATTGACGTAAAATTAAAAGTTAAAAAACATGCAAGTATCTATTGCTTTACGATAAAATTTTTCATGGTCTGCTCTTTGCATTATTCTCTTAATCTTCAGTAGCCTATTAGATTTAGTATTATCGTAATTATAATCAAATTATTGTTTTCATTTGTTCACGAAGGGGGCAGCACGATAAAGAAGTGATATCCATAGACAAAGTAAACATAATAGACAGCGATCGCGCAACAGTATAAAGAGAGTAAGAGACAGAACATCAAGTACATGAATACTTTAAATTCTTTACTGAGGTGGTGTCGCGGTGATGGGTAGAGGGGAAATACAAATATCACGTGGGCATCTTGCTACATAACAACAATAGCTTATTTTTCAACTGGCTTACTACTCCTTTCTAAACTAATTATTTTCGAAACAACATCGTGCATAGATAACTGCGTTGCTTTAGACTAAAATATATCCAGCATATACGTGTTTGCGGTCATCGTACCGCTCTCCCCTTGCATTCTTTTCGCCCCACTAGTCTTACGCGCAACAAGGACGGCTAACCATTGACAATGCTCTCTGTCTCTTTTCCTATTCCCCGCCGCCCCCCTCCCCTCTCTCGCTCTCTTCGGGTATTCACGAATGCAATAATCGAGACGCAGATGCTGGTTGAACAGTCTATACTTACTATGTCTATGGTGCATGTCGTGAGTTCCGAAAGACGACGACAAACTTAGGCTTGCCGGAGCAGGCAGAAGCAGAAGAATAAGTTGTTTTGACAGTTTTATTTATTTTTTTCTCTAACAAATAGACTAGCGGGCTAAATTTTATTTGATAATTGCAAAAAGAGAGCGTGATTAACGACAGACAAGATGCGGGATCTGACGAGCTTATCACAATTTCCTTTAAAGGTAACCTTTGCATCTTTTTATCTCATTACACCTGATAAACAATTGTGCATTCTCTTTTCGGAGCAATATTCATATTCAGAATCACATTTTCAAGCTTACTAATAATATTTATCTAAAAAATCGTATAGACTTCAATAAATAGTCGCGTTAATTATTTATATCAAATGGATGAATGTTTGTTTTTAAATAACAATAATCATCGTCTCTTTTACTTATATACATATATTTATTCATTGTCAGACCGTAATAACCTTAGATCAACCATGCAGTATTACATTACAAGTTGCATGACAAGTTTGAAAGAGAAAAAATATTTTATATAACGTACCACTGCTTGGTATTTTACAATCATATACACCTTACCTATACACATTATAAGTGGGATGAAATTTATATTTTCATAGCTTAGAAAGTAATAAAACAGTGCTTATTCAATTTTGAATAGACTTTTTCAAATTTCTTATATTATTGCAGGCAATTTTTGCTGTACATTTTTTACTTGTCACTTGGTAAGTTTTAAAAACGTTATTTTTTTATTTATAAAACTCAATATAACTCAAAATAAATTTTATCATAATTATCTGTTACAGGTCTATTGAAGGATGGTATTCACAATCAATGATATTCTATAATACATTGTTCTTTATATGCCTTCTTTGGGCAATTCATTGTCCAGAGTCAGATGAACCAATTCAATTTGTAAAGTTTATTTATAATTTATATGAATCAAAAATATGACTTACAAAAATATTTTACTAAGTACCATTTTTATTTTATTACAGGCATTGTTCATAAGTGTTTCATCAGAGTTCTTCGATTTTATAAATTTGGCAGTTTACTCTCCTTTTACAGGCAGTAAGTTACTGAATATACAATTTAGTATTTATACATTTAGTTTTACATTCAATTTTCGGAGATTTTTTATCAATCCGTTAGGATCGGAAATTTCAAAGAATAATCTTTTTCTCATCAGACAAATTAAAATTTTTGGTTCATTAACTTTATAATACTGTCATTTGTTTGCTATGAATTCGGTGTATACCGTTACTATATAATTATCGGAAATTATAAACGTTCATAGGACATACAATTGATTTACTATATAGGTATGCGAAAAATCTTTTCATAAAATACACGAATATTTGCTGGAGTATAAAAATGAGATTAAATACGTTTTATGAAAATTCCCCATTAACACCAGGCTTATGAAAAATGTATGAATCACATGACCAATATCTTACATATAGTTCCGAAGTTTTGCGCGTTAATGTTGATAATATATAAAAAAACTACGTTAAGGGGAGTCGAAGCCAAGAATGACCGTCACCGAACCTCGCGGCATTTTTCCAGAAATTTCACTATATTTAACAAAATAACGTAAATCTGAAATGACATAATTATTCTTTATAAAAATATGAAGGGTGGTCTTCTCCTTGAACGTAGTAAAAATACTTGTAATTTTGATATTCTTTAAGAATTTGTTCATAATTTGGTCACAAAATCCGTCACGCGAAACAGCGTTATAATCTTTTTTTCCAGATATTTAACCACATTTTACAAAATAGTGCAATTATTAAGTGCGATAATCATTCTTTACTGAAATTCGACGGGTACTCTTCTACTTTTTTTATGATTTATACATATGAAGTATCTTTCTAGTGACAAAAACATTGTGAGGTTACATGACAGTCATTAAAGCTTCTACATCCTCTTAATGATTAGTTTCGGGGAACAATTTGAAGTATTATTTCTGGTTTGATATTTAAAACTTTTCCAGGCTACTTAATAACATTTCTTATTTTCAAACCGTTACTGCAATGGATATATTTTTCTAATTTACAATATATATTGTTTATTCAATTAAGATGAATATATCATTCTTGCTAAGGCGGCTGCTACTAACATCAATCAAATTACTAACATAAACAGTGAAATCATCAAATTAAAAGAAAATTATACATCATCCTGATGTACTAAGTTCTTTCAGGTTCATTTCAGAAGTTTAGTGCAAGCATGGTGATTATAAATATGATTGTACGAATACTTACGAGTATATACTTACTTCGGGCTGGGCAAGCTAGAGGTGGAAGTCTTTCTACAATGTTTGCAGGCCCTGCTATGGGTAACTAAACATCAATATAAAAAGTATTTTTAATATTTACCTATTTTAATAATAGCATTTATACGCAGGACTTGGTAGACAAGAGTATGAAGACATTTCTCACCCAGTTCCCCAAAACTCAGATTTCGCCGCAATTTAAACTACCAGCTGAAGAAAATAGTGAAAGTCTGAGATGTTATTGTAAATTTACAGTTACACAAATTGTGTGTTATAAAATTTTGCAATAATTCGTTACCGAATTTTTTACATATTTTTATTAGTAAGTATTACTTAAAGGAGCGATAGATACTTCTGTCCTTTCTAATCAAATTGTTGTAATAAAAAAGTCGTTCGTAATTTTTCAACAAGTAAATAATTTCTACAACTAAATAAACTATATTTTCTAGTTTCATTTTTTAAACACTTTGCTATGTAAAAATTAAGTAATGAATTTTCAGCATTTAGTTTATAAAAACGGAATGTTATTTTCTCGAAGATATTTAGGTAAAAATGTCCAAGAGTATTGAGCCAGTTTTTTGCCCGATGTTTTAACTATATTGAACTTTTACGATTATTTTTCATTAGAAGACCTGTATAGAAACTACACACTATGTAATTGAAAGCTAGTTAAAAACCGAACAAAATAATGCGTGATGCACATCATTTGTAAGCATATTGTTTGCGTAATATGCGCGACGCGTTACCATTTCAATATAACGTTAACTAGTCAGTCTCGGCAATTTTCAGCCAAACTAAATTTGGTTTACTTGCTGAAAAATTAAGGCAACTATATTTTTTACTGTGCAATTTCTTTTGAATTAGATATATTTGATTAAATGATGACAAAAACAAAATTTCTTCAAAGGAAACAAACATGACACAAAAAAGGATAACTTCATTTTTTAATTGAATTTTAATAGAAACCTTTTTATGCACTATAATACTTAGCAAGGACTTGAGACTACGAACACAAAGTTTACATCGAAAACTTTTTATACTTATATTTTTTCAAATTTTGATCAATTTTTCTACTTACATCTGCCTTTATTAAACTACCTTACTATTTAAGAATCATTTTTAATATATTAAATAAAAAAGATTACTTAAGTACTATAAAAAGTAAAATACTGACCATATGCTGTAGTGAAAACATTCACTGACGGAATTTTTAATAATTAATCTATGTATAAGGATTTCGCCATAACAAGAGCATTTTAATCAGTCATTATAGTGTGTCCTTAGTCATTTTTATCATAATCTGTTTTTTATAATAGGTAGCTTTGCAGCTTATCGTTGTGAAAATGATGAATTGTGTTACGTTTGCATAATCTATGATACGTTTATACCGACTAATAATTGCATCAATTTGGTTTAATACTTTGGAGGCCAAAAAATTTTCAGTTATTATAGAAGTATATAAATCATGATGTATGGAATTCAAAAAGCGCTGTATATGTTAAATAAATATTATGACTTAATTATTAAACGAAAAATGAATATCTAACGCGTGATATACAATGTGCACGGCTCGGTTTACTTATAGCTAGTCTGAATTGTTTGTACATGTATAAGAGTCAGTATTATTATTTATCAAAGAATGATTTAAAAAGGGTATTGAAATACACATTAATTTTATGGAATGACGAAGGATTAAACCAATGTGCAATTATATTGATAAAATATGTACTTTAATTAATTATAACAATATGCATTCACAAATATTTTATACTTTTCTAAATTTATAAAAGAAATTAAAAATACTTTTCTACGAATATTATTAATGTAAATAACAAATTTCATGCTTAAACAATCTACGTACAATATTTAAAAAAACTTGTGCTTAATATACTGTCGCCTTCAATAAGAAATCGTATATTGTACTTTGATTCAAATGAGATAAAATTATGTTTATATAAAATAAAATGCTTTTAAAGATTGATACATAATGTAAATACTGTAGTACTTGCAATGTTTTGGTCGCGTGACTTCCGAAACCACAAAGCAAGTACTATATGAAAACACACGGCTTTGAAAATAAAATAAAAAGAAGAATACTTTCTAAAAAATATTTGAAATCTAGTAATTTTGATAATTTTATTTACTCTAAAACTAATTTTTTCATAAATATAAACAAATAATTTTATTGCGACTTTTGATATGATATAGGTAAATACTTTTGAACAGTTTACACGACACAAATTAACTTTCTGGTTTTATACATGACGGCAGTAACGTGTGAACCTTTTATTTATATCTATATTATCAGATTTCAAAAGAATTCATATCATATATTTATGATCATTATTATTATTATTATATAAATGACATGACATTTTTAATGCGAATTTTGATATTAAGAGAGCGTAATATTTTACGAACTGAATCACAAATAAAGTTTTCAATTCAAATGATATTTTAGTAATAAATATTACTTTACACATTTAGTTTATTATATATGGCAACATATTGAGTAGAGATTTAGTAAATTTTGTGAAATTTCTTAAACAAGTAAATAATTCTGTCCGCTTTCTTCATATTAAAATTCTTCTATTTGATATTAATATAAATAATAATTTACAGCTATGAAAAGTAGTTTTCTAAAATTTTAAGTGTAATAAGCATTTATGTTTATGTTACCAAATTAAATATAATGACTTAAATAAAAAGATTTGTTAAGTATTAATAGTGTTTATTATTATAACATATAGAATTAGAAAATGTGGCTATAAATTAAACTAAAACCCTCCGATATCTGAAACGCTCGAAATAAAAATATAATCCACTACATCTTGAAGTCCTATACTCCACTCTCTTACATATAAAAACAGCCTTCAACTATGAAAGTGAAAATATAACTTCCTAGAAGGATTTAGTCACTAATATAAACACTGGATACTAATTCTTTCATAAAACACAAATAATGTGTACAAAATCCCGCATTATCCGGGGAACCGATTTTGCTGAACTTTAAAAAAAATAATAATCTATTATTTTTAGATAAATCTTTCGGTGTATCTCCAGTTTCGAAAAGGTTCTATTTCGCGAACGTATTTTCTTTTAACTTAAAGTTAGTGAAAATTGCCACAATCTGAAATTGTATATGAAAAACTATATATTGAAAATCTGTTCTCACTCTAAGCTACACTTAGAAAAAAGAATCTTACGTGAATTTGGGAGTAAAAATAAATTCACATGAAAGAAAAAAAAAATGGGTTGGGTTTGGCAGATAGAGCATTTTACGAAGTGAAAATTTAGGTATGAACATTTAAGCTAAAATTTCAAATAGAACCTTTATCCTTAAATTTTTTTAGAATTAATTCTCGAGGAAATAGTAAAAATTTGTCTAAACTCTAGAAATAAAAGTTTAACGTCCAATATTTCTATCTGTTTATAGAGTAAAATTAGTTTTTTTAAAATTTTTTTTCTTTATATTGGAGGAAATTTATATACCTAATAACAATTTTTTTTTACTAAATTAGAGCGAACAAAATAGTATTTGTCAACTTTTGTCCAAATAAATGTTTGGATTGTTGTCGCATCTACAAACATAATAGTTCAGGGCTGTAAAAAATATAAAGTTTAGGAAAAAATAAGTTTTATTTAATAATTATTTATAATAAATTTTACATATTGCAATAAATTGTGATCTTTCCTGTTAAAATAAAATGTATTATATTATATATGTCTGTAACTTATTCTACTATACTTACAAATGCATACGAATGATAGTAGAAGGGACATCATCAACTCCGCATCTCAGTTTTTCCCAGTTTGACGCTCCCAATATTAAATTCCTTTGCTACACACGCGTTTAATTTTCCACTTACAGCAATATTTGTGGAAATTTATAAAGTGGTAATAATCTTTATTCCTTTCTTTTTTGTAATAATAAAAAATAATTATTTAAAAGTATATTCTGGGTAGTCTATATGTATAATTACCATTAAAACAACAGTTTTACTCGAGTAACGTTGTGTGATGAGTGCTTCTAAAATGTCACTATATTACTAGTAAATTTTTTTCATGGTATAAAGTAGCTCCTGCAATTGAAAAAATATTAATAAAGGTACGTGCAGTTTTAGGGAATATGCTATGGAAGGAAAGCTTCCTACCTTAACGATTTAAATATTGAAAAAACTCTATCAGCACCTCGGTAATGATGTAAAGATTATGTGATTTCAGTTATCTTCCAAAAACCTGTGCGAATTATATAAACGAAAATTTCAAAGACATAAATTTCTGTTAAATATTACTGGAGTTGCTGGAGTTAATAACGTTAAAATTTGGTTGTTATTTATAGATTGAATAAAATTTTAACTCTAAGAATTTTTGAGTGGATTAAGCTTAGGCTATGACCATTTTCAATACCATTATTTAAATTTATCTAAGTGGAAGCTAGTTTGTATATGTTTTGCAAGAAGAAACCTTGAAGTAATTTCATTTTTTGAGTTAAGGATTATGGTACATTAATTTTTATATAAGCTTTTTTGAGGTATATTATACTTTATTTTATCGCCCAAGGCTTATTCACCTTGGACGATAATAATAACTTTTTTATATTTCGAAGAAATTAATAGCTCTAGATGTAGACCCCAAATAAAGAAGAAAAAATATCATTGTCAAGATATACCGTATACCGAAAGTCTTTATTTGTTTTATTAATCGCATTGTGCCATCATCGTAATACAATCATACTTTTCATTATATTTTATAAAAATTTTAAGTAACCGCTACTCCAAAGCAAATAATCTTTGTTTATCTCAAAAATGAATAGATTCATTAATACATCGTTTAAAAAATGGAATATTTTCTTGCAGTAATAATTTAAAGATCCATCCAGATTCCAGGTTGAAACTTACCGCGCCACAAAGTCCTCGTGGCTCGTAAAGCCAGTAGATGTCACCAGACGTCAGCAACCACAAGTAGATAAAAGCGCCCATCTTTTTATCCGGCTGGTCTCCCATCGCTGCGGCCGAGCCGATGGTGCTACTGTGCAGCATCAATGCCATTCTCAATGTACGCTCACGGCATTGGCCGTAGTGGAGAGTGGCTCCTCGCGGTGGCCAGTCGGTGAAGCCAGTCCTGTCGTTCGGACGTTCGTTCGGAAACATGGCGGCCAGCGACGACGAGCCGATGCATCTCTACGAGGTTTTTCAAAACTGCTTCAATAAGATCGCCAACAAGCAGCCCGGTGAGTCGAACCAGTGCAATCCTTGTGCCATTACCTGTGATTTACCGTGTACAACCGGTCCTGATCGTGCCGGTGTCCCGATGAAAAAGCCCGCGGAGGTGCGCGCGAGCGTGCGTGTTTTTGCGGCGTTTCGCGAGATTCGGGGGGGCAGCGATATCTTCCCTCTCTCTCTCTCCCTCCCTCCCTCTCTCGCAGTCATCTCAGGAGGCAACCTCACCCTCGACGACATCATCGCGACTCGTCCATCAAGAATCCCGGACTGTGCCTCGTGGTTGTTCAGTGCGGCAAATTCTACTGTGTGCGCTCGCTGTCACTGTGTTTCAGATTATCGGGGGGGATATAGGATACAGCGGCCCGCGCGTGTTTTTTTTCCTTCTCTCCCTCGCGCGCGGATGGACCGTCTGTGTTTTGGTCCGCTTGTCAATGCGGTGGATGGTGCTGCCCCTATAGTGGATTCTGTCCCTCTCTCTCTCTCTCAGCCGCTCTCGAGAGATGCAGAAGAGAGCTTTTCCGTGTTTCACGGGCAGACACACTGCACGTTCCGCACGGACGCTCGAATTTCGGCGGAATCGATGATAGAGGCGGATGCGAAGGAGAGTCTCGGATGCTCCCCGTTCTCTTCTCTCTTTTTTTGTCTCTCGCAGCCCCGCAGCATCTTGAGATCGCTTACCGGTGTGCCGAAACTCTCCTTTGCGATGTTGCTTCACTATAGGAAGGATGCTGCGCGCAGTCGCTTGTTTTCCTTTTTTAGCGATTGTTTCGATTGTATAATGATTTTTGGCCGTTCAAATGTTTTCCTAGTGGCGCTTTTAGTTTACAAATAGTTCGGAAGATAATTAGTTGTGATGTAAACACAAAGGAGAAAAGCGATTATCGATGAGGTTATGGGGCAACCTAACCTAGCAAACTTTCACTTTGAAACGAGCTTTTGGAGCTTGCAAGGGTGTGTCGAGGTCCCGGATGAGAACTCTGATAATAAGAAAGCTTCTCAAGATCAAACGTGATAGGTTGCACAAAAAATATACCCGCTGCATACTGATTTATGCAGTTTCTGTATTACTTCATAAAGCTGTTAACTGTATGGCACTGTGAAAATTATCTAATTTATTTGATAAATAATATTAATGTACCGAAGAAAATTATTATGTATAAATGGATGAAATGTATGCTCAATAATGCTCGCTATAGTTTCTAAAAGAATAAACTATTTTCTCGATATGCAGACTAAAACTGTAACGAAAAATTTTGTAGCATGTAGTTATTGTAAAATAAAATTGCGTATATAACGTTTGGAAACTCTTTACTTATATCTTCGCGTAGTTTAATTGTATATGTGTAAACTATTGAGTATTTTTATTTATTAATTTAACTACTTGTGAGGATTTGTACGGTCATTTTAATACGCATAGCAATTATTCAATAGACTACCACATTCAATGTTACTCCTATTCTTTTTATCATTTGTCATGCAAAGATGAATGGAATAAGTTCACAAACCTTTTTAAGATTAATGGATTTGGTCGAAACAAAAAGGGGAAAATAACATAAACATCATCTCTGAGGAGGTAGCGTGAGGTTGAACATGGTAGTAGCGAGTCCGGAAATAGTCCACTCGACGTTCCGTAGATGAACGAAAGAAGAGGCTTTTAGACTCTCTTGAAAACTCAACTCGATTCAATTCAAGTAGCTGACAATGACAGACAATGACAACAAAAAAAACTTCTCGAAAATCAAACATATTTTATTGTTATTCGCCACGAATTTTACCATTATTCACTTAAGAAGGATGCTTTTATAAAAATATCCATTTATTAAGAAAACGTAAAACAATGCGTGAAGGTTTTACTAAGCTACACAGAGAAAAAAATTCAATTGATTCAACAATTTTTCATAGTTGAAATAGCGCAAACTCTAATATTGTCAAATTAACAACGAATCGTTGTAGAATGGAAGACGGAAAAATCATTATGTTAATAGAACATTTATTTAATCCAATAAGCTGCATCATTTAACTCAAAGATATACATACAAACATAAATGAAAAAAAGTTTTTCTTGACTTTTTTATTTACTTTACCCATTTCATAGATGTAAAAA